>JAOVVA010000052.1:8464737-8498247 GCA_028565275.1 Leiocassis micropogon | reverse complement strand
ACAATCCAAGATCAGGACAAATCCACAACAATCAAATCCAGCTAACTGAGTTAGCAACGTACGAAGAACGGACCCCATTTCCCTCCAAAACAAAGGCCGACAAACCGGAAATCAGCGAGCCCTATTACTTCAAAGCGGAACTACGTAACGAGTCTGCGTGCAATTAGCGTATAGCAGCTGTGAAATTCGTACATTAAATTAGCACATTGATACTTTATTGGAGGAGCTGAAACTTTTGCTGGTTGAAACTTGGTTAAAGCGTCGCCTACTAGTGTTGCAGAAGCTGCCTGATGCCTCAACTGTTTTATGATGTTTTGCAAAACAAAGGATGTCGAACTAAATACCAAAACACTGTAATTGATATTTAATAAAGCCACTACTGACATTACAAATACTTTTAATTGCCTAGTTATGAATAGTATATGCACAGTATATTATAATATATAATTATGAATAGTATTTTCATATTTCTAAACAGACCAATCTATTTGTAAGCTATTTGTAGTTGTGACTGTCCTTGAGGTTATAACAGTGATGAACAAGTTGGAGTCTGATGTTCCGTGAACAAAGTCACAGAAAAGTTTTAGATTAACTTTCTTCAAATGTTTTAGGCAGTTTATAGATGTTGCTATTAAAACCTTTTTGTATTTTAGTTGTATTTGGGTTTAAAGCAGTTGTTCTCATGTTCCCTTTTCCCTCCAGGAATGGCTGGTTATTACTTCTATTAGGATTCTGACAGTTTTCCTCAAATTTCCATTTTTTGATTTGGACTAAATGGCTATATCTGCCTTAATTGTGCATCCACATATTTCACAATTGAATATGCCTGTGCCCTCATGAAATAAAAACTCCACTGATGTGATAACCAGGTCATTCAGTACATCTAAGTCATCATCTGAGTTCATACATCCACATAATGTTGCTGAGCCTAGTCATGACCAACATGAACTTTTTGCATTGATCCAAAGTCAAATCTTTAGCTAATTGAAGCCTTTTTTTTTTGGCTGAGTTTTGATTTTCTGATGCACACACACGTGTGTGTGTGTGTGTGTGTGAGATCCTTAGCATGTGTGCCGCTTAGTTATAAACATGCATTGGCTTTGGTAAGATACTCTTTCCTGTCACCTCTTCATGGTTCTACAGGTCCCCAGTGCCATGCATGTGTATTACTTACAGGATGTCTAGCTTGTGTATTACTGTACTTGCTACCAGTTCAGAATTCCCCTATACAGTATGCCTGGAAAGCTACATTAGGAAACAGTATTAAAATTTGAATTATTCTGATTAATGATGATGATGATGAATCGCTATGTAATTATTCATATTTTCTTGCTCTCAATGTTGTGAACCATCCATGAGGCATGTTAGCTCAGCAAAATGTACAATTCAATTCTGGTTTGCTATAATCTTTATTTATGCAACATTTAGCATTCAATTTAATGAAAAGCAATCTTCTTCTTATTATTATTATTATTATTATTAATTTACTGGAATTGTTCTTTCTGTTTCATACATTTTTATACAGTTGTGTATTGTTGTTGTTGTTGTTGGTCTTTCGGCTGCATATTAACTGGATTTAATATCTTGTACTGTGACACAATGCAGTGAGTTTTAATTGCATTGTGTTGCAGTACAGTATATGCACATGTTGTATTTAAGAGCCAGACTGGTGTATACTGTGTGGAGAGAAATAATGACAGCTGGTGTAGAAGGAATTTTAATGAGTTAGCATTAGCAGTTATCATGTGGCAGCTACAGTAAGGAAACTGGTCTTTTCTGAATGACTGATGGTCATGTGACTATGATGTAAGTCTGTGGTACGAGTGTGAGGCATGTTGTTCTTGTCCTGATCAGGTTTGTTCATAATGCTGAGGATGAACATGAGACCCAGTAGAGATCCCTGAGGCACCAGCGACAGTTTCCTTCCAGCCGAACAGCACATCAGTCCCTAAAGAGAATAAATACAATCACTGTGTATAAGATTTGTAATTTTATCCTACATATATGAGCAGGGTAAATGTATGTTTTTGATTGTATCACACACCTTTTACAAACCACAGAGCTGTAGATGGTCTTATCATCAACATCATTGGGAGACACCTGGAACAGGATATAAATAAAAACTAATAAGAGTCTCAATATTAAACCTGTTCCTGCCAGATTAGTGAGTAAACTGAGGATGATTTATTTAACCATTTTACTTATTAGCTTGGGTTACATGGGAATAGACTTTGTTTTAATAAAATTAACTTACAGTTTTCTTCTTGGAAGCAAATTTTACAGAGCTGTCGGTCACGTCCTCCTCATTCACTTTTGATGCTTTTGATTTTGAAGACTGTGGATGCAACAACCACTTTTAAAAATATTTAATAATAATTAATAAATGTTAAAAGATATGAGTCCATTTACAGTACAACTACATCTTTTACTGTGTCTGCTGCTGCTGCTACTACTACTACTACTAATAATTTTAAATTCATTTTTAAATGGACCAATGCATTGCAAACATACCTTTGGCTTAGAAACAGTGCTGTATATAATGGAGTCCTCAGCTGGTAAAGTGGGCTGTTTACAGACAGACAGACACACACACACATTATGTACCATGATAATGGATTGCATTACACATTACTGTAAATGCAGTACTAACTGTGAGAACAGTTGTCTCATTGTTGCTCTCTCTGGTCCTGATTTGATTCTTTGCTTCTGGAAGTTAGAAAGAGACAAATAAAGCAAATTTACTCTTTTAAATTTTTCTTAATTTAATTTTATTTTATTTAAAGAACTACTACTACTACTAATAATAATGTACTGTTAGTTACACTTGTGTCCTGTTTACAGGCTACATAAACCACATGGTCATAAAGTACACATTGACTGTCTTGCCAATCGTTATCACTCATAAGTGTTATAATGTATCTGCCTATCATGTCTGACCCTGGCCTTGTTTCTCTGTTTTTTGTTATTCTGGATATACTCTTGATTACTGTGTTTGGCTCCTCACTGATTTATCTGACTACTCTTTAAATCTGTCCTCTGGTTTTGAAACACTGTAATGCATTTGGCCCTGGCCTGTTTAAACGCTGACATGTAGACTGTGCATTTTCTTGTTAGTAAATCTCCAACAAATGGATTCTCACAAGCCCTATGTTCTGTTAATTTTAAATAATATAACAGAACATCAACTACCATGACTGCTATTAAAGAAATGCAAGATGTGCAAAATAAATGACCAGAGTCACTTACTGTGTTTCTTTTTTAGTATGCAGATGAAGATGATGACCAGTATCACCAGTAGCAAAAGAAGGGCCATTAGGTAGATCAGGAATTTACTCCAACTATAGACATGCATTTGTTAGTAAACAATATCGCAGATTTTTTTTAATGACCCCTGCCAACACCACCATGCTGCATAATTTAGTAATTCCACATTTGTTTCATTATTGAACCAGTTATTTTGCTGGTTAGTGTAATTAACGGGAGTCATGGTCAGAAATTTCCAGTAGCTGGAGAATGAAGGATGAGGTGCAGATGCGCCTGAGGTTGAAGGTGCTGAGCACTTGCGTTTTTTAAATGCTTGGTGCCCTCTCCTTTCTGTGAGTGTTAATTTGAGAATTTTGAAGGACTTATAAAGAGCATAATGGCTGAAACAGAAGCTAAAAGCTGCAAATCCAGACAGCTGTGCAACAACATGAGTTTGAGTCAAGGTCAAGATGAAAGTGGGAGATCGGAGCTGTGAAATCAGTAAACATTGTAACAAATCTGAATCACAAGGCTAAGTCATGGTCGATAAAGCGAAGGTGAGAGATCAGAGGCATGAAATCAGTCAGCGTTGTAACAAACCCAAGTTGTGAGCCTGAGACGAGGTTGAGTAAACAGGAGCGAGAGATCGAGTCCATGAATTGTGAAAACAATGGGGAAACGTGGCAAAGAAGAAAAACCTGAGCGCATAAAGACAATTCAAAATGAATGCAAGAAAATTGTGTAAAAGCGCACACAATAATCCAGCAGCGAGACACATGCTGAGCATTCTTAAAAGGCAGAAGAAATCAGCCATGAATGAATGTCTGATGTGTTGACAGGGCGGTCCCAAGGGCAGGGGAAAACATGATCACGTGGGAAAAAACATGACAGTGGCTCGCGATTTTGAACATTCGTCTATGAACTATACAGCTACAAAGCTAACTAGCTTTTTAGTGTAGATTAAATGACACTAAATGTCGGTCGCTAAATGTTGGTTGTCATCATAATAAATGACCGATAACACAATGACACTAATAATACAGTAACTCACTCACTCACTCATTTTCTATACCGCTTTATCTTGTATTCAGGGTCGCAGTGACCTGTAACCTATCCCAGGAGGCTTAGGGCACGAGGCAAGGTACACCCTGGACAGAGTGCCAATTCATCGCAGGGCACACACACACTTCTCCAAATGTACTCCTCGATGAAGTCTCGGTAATTTGCAGCCTCCCTAAACGTGTTTTAGTAAGTGTTCTCAAAACAGTCCTGAAGAGCAGAGATCGCTCCTGCTGGCCAATTTTTCACCTGCTTAAGAACTGGTTTGAACACCTGATGAGTAGTCTGTATGCTGTAATTAGCATAACAGATGTAGTCTGAGTAGCCCAGTTGGGGGCGGGGCTCTGCCCGATATGCACCAGGGATGTTTGTGTAAACAAGATCCAGCATGTTTTCCCCTCTTTGCAAAGTCCACATACTGATGGAATTTAGGGAGCACTGACTTGAGGTCAAAGTAAAGTTTGACCACTTAAACTGTTTTCCTTCATTTATATATACAGTACACATGGTAATGATAAATACAGCCACTTTTCATTTAATATAGTTTTAATATGCCCAGTGATGAACTGGCCTGTGACAGGTGTGGATTTTTACTTTGTAATGTGATGATAATAAATATGGAAAGCTAGTGCACTATGTAGGGTGTAATTTAGAATTCCATGCACCAGTGCATTAGCTTTCATTTAACGCCATTTTGAATTTAACTGTGGAACAGAATTTAAGTTGACAGAGCTGAAATCATGAAGTGGAGTAAATGGATATCTAAAGTAATTCTTGTAAGTTCATCAGGACTGTCCGCCACCTCCATGATTTATTCTCCTCACCTTTTGCCTACATAATGTAATTAAGAATTTAAAGCTACTTTCACCCTGTTAATTACACTACTGTAACTGTCCATCAGAATAAATAACTGATAAAACCATAACACTGCTAACAAAATAACTGATATCACAATATATTAAAGCAATATCACACTCAAGGTCACGCTGTTGTGCTGGAATATGAAACAGCCATACTGACTCTCTCTCTTGTGATATTGCTTAGGTGTAGATCAGATAGTTGTGTACTGGTATGCATATTTGTAACATTTGGGAAAAGGATGTTTGGTTTAGTGTACACTGTAATGCAAGTGAATCTAGTTTATCTTTAATCACGCATGTTACATGTATAACTAATAAAAATGAAAATGCAGCAACACATGAATTTTTTTGAGCAGATTAAAAGGTAACAATTTCCACTGAAACTGAAAACTGACATGTTTGAAAGTTTAATTTATAATAAATAAAAATTAATTACATGTTTATTTTTTTCACGGTACTGTACCACGAAAAAAGACCCAAAGCATGACTTCAAAACCGAGATATGCACCAAACTACGACTTCTGGACAATTTCTCAATTTCTCAAATTTCTCTTTCCTATAGAATATAGTTAGTACAGTGGAACCTTGGATTACGAGCATAATTCATTCCGGAAGCGGGCTTATATTTCAAAACACTTGTAAACCAAAATGCCATAAGAAATAATGAAAACTCGAATTATTCGTTCTACAGCCCCAAAAAATAAAACAATTAAAATAATTAACACAAAATATAAACACGTGGTCACAGTGTTATAGTAAACAGTACACGCGTGCACGGATGTTGATTATACCAGTAAGAGACGAGCACTAAGACCCAGCAGGGGAGTCGATTACCCACAATTCCGCAACGCAAGAGAGAGAAAAACCGTTGGCTCAGTCGTGATCACGTGACGCTCGGCGTCAAAACAAGAAGCGCATGCGTGATACATGATACTCGGTGCTCGTAAATCAAGACTTGTTCGTTTTCCAAGTCAAAATTTATTATAAAATCTTTGCTCGTCTTGCAGAACACTCGCAAACCGCGTTACTCGCAATCCGAGGTTCCGAGGTTATATTTTTCCCAATTTTTCCATAAAAGAAGCTCCGCAATAATTCCATTACAAATCTCTTGATAAAATCAATAATATAAAATGATCTATTTATCTACATTTCTCATCAATCCATGAACTTCATTATCTATTCAGTCACCAAAAACTTGATCAGTCTCTTTACTATATAGACACACACTCAAGTTCTCCCTCTCCTTATCTTTCTTTATCTCTGTCTCCTTCTTTTCCACTCTCTTTCTATCTCTCACTTTTTCATTCCCTATCTTTTGCTCTTTCTCTGTCTATTACTCCTTCTCTCTTGCTCTCTCTGTGTATTTCTATCCCTCTTTCTCTCTCTTGCTCTCACTCCCTCTTTTCTCTCTTTGTCTTACCCCTCCATCTCTCTCTCTCTCTCTCTCTCTCTCTCTTATTCACACAAAGTTTTTCCAACACCCCTTCCCCTGAACCTGAAACATCTGATAAAGGTTAATGCTGCTGTGCCAACGCAAACAGCAGTCTTTGTTTTAGTCTGTGGGAGGATAAGAGCTGTGGAGTGGAGGGCGCGCACACACACGTACACACACACACACACACACAAAATACAGCACAACACACTATTGCAGACATGCTTAATGACAACAGTCTAATTACTGTCTTTAGTCTGGAGACAAAGCTTATCTCTCACACTCACTATAGCTCTCTGATACACACTATGTCTTCTCAGTCACCCCAGACATGAGTGTGTGTGTGTGTGTGTGAGAGAGAGCGAGAGAGACCTTAGAGTCAAACAGCAGTCAAACAGCTTCCCGGTACAAAGTTAACAATCTCGCTCTCCAGTCCCGCTGACCTTCCATCTCTCTCTGTGTGTGTGTGTGTGTGTGTGTGTGTGTGTGTGTGTGTGTGTGTAGTATGCGAGCAGGGCCGGTATGGACTGAACTGTTCCCATATGTGTGTGTGTCCTGGATATCAGCAGCTCTGCCACCATGTCACTGGGAGATGCACCTGCCCACCTGGTTACTATGGCAACCACTGTCACTTGAGTAAGTCAGCAGTCTTTCTCTCTCTCTCTCTCTCGCATACAGGGTATGTTAATATTTTATTTATATGTAAATATTTTCGTTTTATCTATTATCAGAGTCTGAACAGGTATTTCTGTTTCTCACTGGTTCAGGCCTTAATGATTCATGCTTGAATGATTTATAAAGCACTGTGTGGCTTAACAAACTTTGAAAGTGCTCAGGTACAGGGCCTGGACTAAAAATAAGAGACCAAAACTTCCCAAAAAGTAGAGGCCAAAAAAAAGTCCTTCAGGCTTGACTTGAGGCTATTCCTCGAGATTGCATTAAAAATACATGAAAGTCTGGCTCTTTGGAAGCAAAATATAAGGAGGAGGGGGGGGGGGCTATACTTTTGCATAGTACTGTACATTTAAAATGTGTTACAATTTATTGATTACTGTTAATTGTATTTTTTCTACAGTATTTATAAATGACGCTATGTGTGTATGCATGTGTGTGTTAGAATGCCGAGAAGGCACGTACGGTCCAGACTGCAAAAAGAGATGCCGGTGTGTCAACAGGGGACGGTGTGACTTCAAGACGGGGGCATGCCACTGCCCTCCAGGGTATCTGGGAGCCAACTGCAATACCAGTAAGAACTCATCACTCATCATGGACAAAAAAAGTGTTTGGCTAAACCTGTTAATTATTAAAGTCAGATGTTTTAATCAATCGGGCCGCTTATCCCCAGTGAAGGGCAATCTTAATTATTCAGCATACCAAGACATCTTGGACAAAGCTATGCTTCCAACTTTGTGGCAACAGTTAACAAGGGGAAGGCCCTTTTCTATTCTTACATGACTGTGCCCCAGTGCACGAAGCAAGGACTATAAAGTCATGGTTTGATGAGTTTAGTGTGGAAGAACTTGACCGGCCCAAACAGAGAGCCCTGATTGACCTCAACCCCATCAAGCACCTTTGTGATAAACTGGAACACAGATTCCGAGCCAAGCCTTCTCGCCCAACAGTGTGGAAGCTGTTATAGCTCCAAAAGGGGGACCGACTCCATATTGAAGTATATGTATTTGGATACAATGTCATTGCAAAGTTTGACTGAATACTTTTGTCCATATTGTGGATATTGTGGAATTAAAAGATAACTATGCAAGAGGGTGGGTATGAGGCTTGTGGGGCCATAATTATTTTGGGAAAAGTGTTTACACAATCATGCATAACTGCAAGCAGGCTTGCATAGATATTGTGTAGTTATTGTGTAGGTAACATACCAACCCATGTAGTTGCGAGACCTTATGAATTAAAGTGATGTAGCTGAGGTTGAGGAACTGTCAGTGAAAGAAGTCCACACTACACCGATTATCGAATGTTTTTGAACCTCTTTCCTACACTCTAATATGGCCAAAAGTATGTGCACTCCTGACCATCACACTCTTTCATGGTTTTTTCCTAGTCTCAAGCACCAAAGCTGGAATCACACACTTGTCTAGAATGCCTCTGTATACTGCAGCCAAACCTGTTCCAGCATGACCATGCCCTTTTTTTGGGGCATGGTCATGCGGGTAAGTGAGTCACTGTTTGCAAAGTGAGCCTCCATGAAGACATGGGTTGCCAAGTTTAGAGGGTAAAATCTTGAGTGTCCTGCAAAGCACCCTGAACCCCACTGAACATCTTAAGGATGAACTGGAACGGGAACCTTCTCAACTCAACTGAAATCAGTGCCTAAACTTCGATAATGCTCTTATCTGCAAATCTTCTCATTCATACATGCTCCAAAATTTCCAAAAAGTCAAAAGCATTCCCATATGAGTGGTGATAACAACAAAAGGTAAATAAATAAATAAATAAATATGGAATGTTCAAGAAGTACAGATTACTGTAGGTGTCCACAATTTTTTGGAGTCAAGGAATTAAGCAACCTTTGGTTTCCCAGGAATATATTCCCTGGATGGGATGTCAGTTCTTCACAAGGCTCTATGCACACAAACACACACACACATGTTTCGAGTGAGTGGCAGTTTCAGGGACCAGTATCATTTTGAGAGTTGGGAGCAAACCAGGGACCCTGGACACAGCATTGACTCTGCCACACTCCTGGACATAGGGTTTAAATGCTGTACTTGGAACATGAAAAACTCGGATACATGCATCGGAAAAGTCAGTCAACAGGAGAAGACAGGCAAAGTCCACTTTGGCGGAGTTCGTTAAACTAATAAACATGCACGCGCATCGCAACAATGCTTCAGAATGAACAGATTTTCCTTTGCACTATTTTTCTATTTTAAAAACCTTTCCTTAAAAGACGTTTTTCCCCAGCTGAGTACATTTATATGATCTTGATCTGGGTCTCCATTTATTTGTTCCAGAGGTGAAACCAAGGTCCAGGACCTCTCCAAAAAAAAAACTTTAAAATAATTCAAATGTGTTCTGTATGTCAGGTTGTCCAGCAGGAAGCTATGGTAAAGACTGTGCTAAAGCGTGTGTGTGCGGTGAAGGAGGACAGTGCCACCCGGTGACTGGGAGGTGTAACTGCACGTCGGGAAGGACAGGCTATTCCTGCCAAGAAGGTACCAATCAGCAGATTAGAACAAAGAGCAGGTTGATTCCACAAACTCCCTGAATTTTCACATTTACATCTGATTTTAAAAACCTCTTTAGTATATACTTGATGCTTATTATGGTAAAAAACAAACAAACAAACAAAAAATTCTCTCTGTCTCCTGTGTGTAGCGAATGCCTTACAGGAGCCCAATTTCCAGGCGATCAGATTGCTAATCGCCTGCACTTATCACTCGTTCCGGAGCAGTAATGAAACGGGACTTTCCAAGAGCTTTTTTTTTTTTTTTTTTTTTAGCATGCTGTGCTGTAAGTTAGAATGTATCACTGATGCCTCTTAAGTAGCCAGTTCTCCATGTTCCGTGTCGACAGATTTGGCGTGGAATCAAATAAACAAACAGAAAAATCAAAGCGAATCTCATACTGTTGTCCTTCCTGTAAATTACCCGCAGAAACATGATTACGCTTTTCTTTCGGTGCCAAATCATGGCTCCGGTGCCTTTACGCTAATGATCTCGGGCTTAAGTAAACGCAAAAAAATGCATGTGTGTGTCCACCGCGAGGAGTGTGTCGAGGGGTGGGGAGTCTCAGTAATTGCAGCCATTTGGAAATTTTAAATAAAAGGCCATACTTGTGCTGATGTAGCAGGGAAAGAAAACAAGTGCGACACTTAGAAATCGCTTGTCTGATTAGACTCTGGTACAACGACGCCCATTGATGCTCCCAAATCAGTGCACGCAACGCTGCGGCTCCGTCCCAAGCCTTAATAGAATGTTAACAATTGATCCAAGTCAAAATTCTTACTATCCAAAAGTATCTTTTTTTTTTTGGCCTGAAGTTTGTCCTAGGGGGCGCTTTGGAGCTCAGTGTCGTGGTGTGTGCGCGTGTGTAAACGGAGGCGTGTGTGACCCTGTCGATGGAACCTGCAGATGTGGACTCGGCAGCACCGGCGCGCACTGTGAGGAAGGTAAACAAACAAAGAGTAAACAAACAAAGAGTAACCATGCGGCAGGCCGCGAAGTAAACGAGCACCTGAAACCAGACTGTATCATCAGTGTGTTACAGACACGTTGTCTGCCTCCGGGTGTAATTACACACTCCGTGACAAAAAAGTGTCCTAATACAATGTGTGTATGTGTGTGTGTGTGTGTAGTGTGCCTCACAGGCTGGTATGGAGCTAACTGCGAACAGAAGTGTGTGTGTCAGAATAATGGCACATGTGACCGCTTTACAGGCTCCTGCTCCTGTGCACACGGATACTACGGCCCTGTCTGCCAGCACAGTGAGTGTGTATGCGTGTGTATGTACTGTATGTTGTATGTTTTCCTGAAGGCACACAGTAAGTAGTTATCTTCAGTTGTTTAGTTTAATTTAGTTATCTGAATGCCCCGGAGAGCCAATCTAGCGCCTTGGTGTCGGACGTTTAAAGCAAAGCTCCACCTTAAAATGCTGTATGTTTATGGAATAACCTGATGTGTTTAGTGATTTCATGCTTAGTCCAGATGACGAAGTGAGAGTCCAGTTCAAGTCATGCATTTTGTGTAAGCTAGTGATACGGCACGATCGTGGATTGCTGGGGTGTGTCACGATGACATGATGAATGGACGTCAAAAAGACGTCTGCAGTAATCTGGGGTCACTCGCTCAATCCATCCCTGCTTGATTCCTCTAGTTTTAGCCATTTTTATGTCAAAGTGGAGACTTCAGAAAGTAAAATTCCTGCCACGTATTTGTTCCATCCATTGTCTAAACCACCTGATTCTAATGAGCATAACTTTCAGCCAGTTAGTTAGGCTCTAACTAATTAGTGACATCATCTGTTTTGTGCACAGGATGAACTATAACACATGACAGATGTTGTCTTAATACTTCAGAGTAATGATTCGTAGCTTGCCAGGATGGGTTACGACCTGACCTCACAGAGCGGCCACTTTGCGTGACTCAGAGGTCTGGTGTAGGTCCATCCTGTGTTTCTGTACGTGCATTCATGGTCATTGGTGGCCCTCTGAAGGCAATTGTAGTCAGTCGCAGCTATGGAAGTGCACTGAGATCTACAGCAAACAGGAAGTAAGCAGGAACAGAAACAGAAATTCGCAAGATCGAAGTGTAATAGGATGCAGAAGTCACTGGACTGCCATAGCGCTATGGGGACAGTTACACCATGCTAACGTTTTTGCGACAAAAACTGCTAATCCAGCAATGGTAGTGATGCATAGCCAAGATTTTGTAACACACTGTAGGAAAAATCATGAAAGTGGGAACTTGGCTTAAGAACTACTTTAACATGCAGCTGCAAGATGGCGCAAAGGCTAAATCGCACTGCATCAATGTTAGCAAGCGACAGCATTATGGGTAATGTAAATATATATTTTTTCTTTTAACTTCATGACTGATCCTGTTCTTTGACTTCAGCTTCCTTTCGAGATGAAATATGATGAATATGAAGAATAAATATTATTTTTTATGTATTATGTTGAATAATGTTGTTAGTTAAAGGTGTAAACACACAGCAGCATTCTATGAGGTTTCTAAAGTAGAACAAATGTTTCCTTCCTTCTCTATCACTGAATTCATAATTTTACTTTTACAAGCTGTCCCATCATTATTTGCCATATTTCATTTAAGGGTAACTCTGTAAATAAACGTTCAGTATAATCCACCTAAAATATTTACTTGCACATCCTCCCCCCCCCCATCCCAGAATGCCCTGCTGGATATTTCGGCGAGCTCTGCTCACATCACTGCAACTGCACTCACGCTCAAACATGCGATCACGTGACAGGAGAGTGTGAGTGTCCTCCAGGCTACACCGGAGAACGCTGTGAGAAACGTAAGCAGCACGCGTTAATAGTTATAATGTTGAAAAGTATTTGTGCTGATCATGAAATAAAATTGTTTCCTAGGTTAAATTTATTTTATGTAATACTTTACGTGTTAAAGACTTACTTTTCAATGAAAAGGAAACGAGCATTTGATGTTTATGCTAGTTACCTGCAAATTGTAAAAAAAAAAAAAAATAAACTAAATCTTTTATATGTTACAATATATAATTTATGATATATAACATGAATAAACAGGAAAAATGTAAAGTACAAACAGTCATCAACTAGTTGACTTTTATTAATGGTTTATATGTAATTAATGTAACAATATAAACTGGCTATTAATAATTATGTAAAAAATTAATTATCATTATTTGTGGATATTAAAATGTTTTAGCCATATAAACTCTGTTAACAATTTTTAAAAAGATGACCGTTAGAAAGCACCCTTATTAATACTTTAAATTTTTCACCTTACAAGTGAGACAAATTGTAAACTCGACTACAAATACTAGCACATTTACATGAGAAATTATTGTGTGTGTGTGTGTGTGTGTGTGTGCGAATATGCATATGTTTACAGGATGTGCATTGGGCAGCTTTGGTTTTGCTTGTGTACACCAGTGTAAGTGTGTAGATGGTGTCCCTTGTGATCCAGTCACAGGACGATGCCTTTGTCCCTCAGGAAGGACAGGGGAGGACTGTGATAAAGGTACATGCACACACAACAACGACAACAACAAAAACATGTGCCTTTCAGTGCATTATAATTAGTTTATTTTATAGTTATTTTATAACAATTAGTACATTAGTAAAATTTATAACAACAGTACATTTTAAGTGATATTGTGTAGTATGTCGCAGTGAGGTATATTGCAAACTTTTGTAATGTTAAGATTTATAGTACGTAGTGAAGTTGTTAAGTTTGACAGTGTGTTGTAAAGTTATGTAAAATATTGCGAAGTTGTAGGTTTTGTAGTGTGTTGTAAAATTGACAAGTGTTGGGTAAAGTTATAAATTGTAGCATGTGGTAAAGTGTTTAGTTTTTGAAGTATTTGTTGTATGTTTATGCATTTTTATGCAGTTTTGTTCATTTAAAAAAAAGGAATCCGGCCTCATGTACAGTGGCTTTTTACATATTTATATTATGTCTATTTTTTTACTGAAACAAGTTATGTTTCTAAACAAATCAATTTCGTCATTATTTATTTTTGTTCATTGTACATAGTTATCTTGAGTGAAATTTTTTTGTAATTTAAATGTGTTGATACATTAATCTTTTTTTTATGTAGTATGTAATGGTTATAGTCTGTTGTAAAGTAAAGTACAACAAGCTTGTAGTAAATTTGGTAGTTCTGTATCTTATGAAGTTTCTGTAGTTTGTTGTATAAAGATTTGCAGTATGTTAAGTAGGTAAGTTTTGTAGTATAATATTATAATGTAATATGTTGTAATATGTTGTATAAAAAGTTGAAAAACCATGTAGCGTGTTACGTTTGGAGTATGTTGTAAAGTTGTAAAGTTTTGTAGTATGTTGTAAAGATGGTAAGTTTTGTATTACATTATGTCCTTACATTTGTAGTATGTTGGATAGATGTTAAGTGTATCGCTACATTATAACAATGTATATGATGCATTTTGAATCCCTTGTAACATGATGTTAATGAATTCACATTTGATAAATTGATATAAATGAACTATAAATACCCCTCCTTCTCTCACTTTCCCCTGTGTGGAACCTTAATTTGCCTTTAACTTTTTTATCTCTTTCTCTCTCTCTTCCTCTCCCTCTGACAGAGTGTGTGAGTGGGTCGTTTGGTCCTCAGTGTTCTCTACGGTGTCACTGCGCTCATGGAGGGCAGTGTGACCAGCGAAACGGCCGCTGTGTGTGTTCATTCCCCTGGCTTGGACCAACTTGTCAGGATGGTAGGCATCTATGTGTGCATGTAGGGGGTCTGTTTGGCTGTCTGTCTATCTGTCTGCATTAATAGTTAAATCAGTGGTAGATCCACTGACGTACCTGGGTGGTAGTGGTAGAAGTGTAGTAAGACGAATGTGTGTAGACAGTGCAAAAGTAAAACTAATCATTTGGCAAATGGGGAATGATTCACAATGTCTATATTTAAGGACGTACAGGTTTGTTATCAATAGAAGCACAATTTAAAGTCCAATGCAAATAAAGTTTTATATTAAACACAGAAACTGTACTGTAAGAAGACGTGAAGTCAGTCAGTGTGCTGTAATATTGTCGGAACGGTGCATAATTACCTTATTTATTGTGATAGAAGACGTATAGGAGACCATGAGATGTGTAGACGTGTTTCTTCACCTTTTTCCATCAACCACCTAATACTTCTACCGTTCTATATTACTGTCCATCACTTGGTGCGGTAAGCTGAAACTCTTCCGAGAATGTGTGTGTGTGTGTGAGAGAGAGGGAGAGAGAGAGATTTATTCCTTAAAGCCGTTGAGGTTCTGCTGTCTTTCTCTATTTTGGTCAGTCTTCTCTGACAGTTATGTTAAGTGAAACACAGCGGGGCACAACGTGTGTGTGTGTGTGTGTGTGTCTGCGAGTGCCCCAACCTTACATACCCTATAGTCCCCTGAAACCTTCCACATTTGCTTCTCATTTTTAAGGTCCCATGCTCCTTTTTTTTTGTCTTTCCTTTTCCTCCTCCTCCTTTTTGGCATTTTGATTTTTACTTTCATCATTTGCTCTCTTTAATATAAAAGGTGCTTTGTTCTACCATAGCATGAACCAAATACTCCAATGATTTTTCAACTGTTTTTTTTTTTATGTCTATGCACTGCATCAGTGTAATAGTGTGTGTGTGTGTGTGTTTGTATTGTAACCAGGAAAATACCAGAGAACATGTTTTTATCAAACTAACTTATTGTTGTACAATAATAGAAAAGGTCTTATCATGACTAATATATAAGAGAAAGTTCTTTCCATAAGCAAAACAGTTTCCTGAACTTGATGTGTGTTATGTGTATTCCTGCTAAATACCAAGGTGGGGAGAATCATCTGTATACCTTTGTGTGCATGAGAACAACACATTTACAAAATGATCTTCTGCCATAATCTTAATATAAGTACGCTTGTAACTGAGATAGCTCTGTAAAAGTTTGTGAATGTATTTAGAGCTCATATTAACTCCTGTCATCTCCTTGTATCTCTTCAGGCTGTAGTGTAATATATACTCTGTTTGTGATTTTTGGAGCCACTTGGAACTTTGTGGCTTCTAGATTGATTTGTGTTCCGGTGATACAATTATACTCTTGTTATGTATTCCCTCTTTACTGTTTGCAACTTTTCTGTCTGGCACTTCTGTCTGGTTCCATGCTGTGTATATCTTTTTATGCTTTCATCAAAATATGTTTTTCGTCTTGTCCACATTACAACATAAGGGCGTTGGTGGTTCAGTAGTAGGTTTCTCGCCTGCAATTCCCAGCCACTTGGTCCAAGCCTGGTTAAAATGGGAGGGTTGAGTCTGGAAGGGTATCCGGTGTAAAACCTGTGCCAAGTTGTGTGCAGATCGGATGGTCCACTGTGGTGACCCCTCAATGGGAGCAGCTGAAAGACCAACAACCTGTGAGACTGTGAATATAGTCAACTAAAGTAGCTGAGTTCTTCTTCTTCCTCTTCTTCTTCATATTATGCTCTCTACTCTTGAGATTGTCAAGTTAGCTGAACTCTGTTATCATGCATACAACTGTAGTCAGATTTCCCTCCGTTCCCATGAGCCCCTTTTGGCGCTCCAGCTCAAACTTGTACCCCCTTCAGTCCAGATGTATCCCTGGAAGGCTCCAAACTGACCCTAAAAATAGTGGTGGAGAGGTTGCTGACATGGTGGCATGGTGGTGTAGTGGTTAGCACTGTCGCCTTGTACCTCCAGGGTCTGGGTTTGATTCCCAGCCAGATACTTCGCAAAGTGTTTCACCGTGTGGAAGTGTAAAAAAACTGGGTAGACAGCATTAAAGGAGGGTTTGGACTCCATATCATGTACATTATTGTATAACAAGCATTTCTTCTTTAATTCTTTGGTGACAAAACTGATTGAAATCTTATTCCTGCCAGGGGTACCAAGGCCAGGATCCAGTGGGGCTGTCTGCCAAATTTTGGTTCTGGATGGTGGAAAGTGTAACTGGCACAGTCTACACAGCTGGACACGTGTATATTAACCCCACAAAACATACCATATGTGACATTGCCGCACTTTGGGCCTACAGCCAAAAATTAAAGAACACAGATTTGCACCAATAAAGAGGTCCGTCATGTCCATTCATAAAAGACATGGGATTCGGTGTTTGCCACTCTATTCTAGAAAGTTTGATCCTTTTGGAAAGAGGCGTGATCTTAAGAGTAGAGCCTGTGGTTCAGAGCAACGATTTCTACTCAACATACTGCCTAGTTCAGAAGACGTCCAGTCCATATACTGTTTGTCCTGTAGATTTGATTTATTAGATGTTTTGTCATGTTAGTCAGTTGATGCACAGTATGTTCATGTGTTTTTATGAGGTCTACATTCCATTTTTGGGCATTCCAACATCCTCCCCCTCAGCAACCTTCCTTATCAGCCTGCAATAATCAAATACCACAGCCAGAGATGCATTCTCATCACAGATTGAGGAGCACAAGCCCTAACCTGCTGAAAGTATGAGGCTCTTCTCATGGAAGGTGACACTTGAAAGCAGTACCACATCAGATAGAGATAGTCACCACTGATGCTTCTCTCACAGGCTGCGGTTTTAATGTATTGCTACAGAGGCACAGGAAGAATGTGGATTCCCAATGTGATAGTAGACCCCATCAGCCAGCTGACTCTGCAGGTGGTCCATCCAGCCCTTCAATTGTTCTTACCAGGTCTGAGACACTGGTCCAATCTGGTTCATTTGCACAAGAGACTACAACCACCAGCGTGACAGGAGGTTACAAAAACTAGCCAACTCATACCATCATCATCATGAAACTCATCATGCCAGCCCACCCATGATTCGCCTTTAAGTTCAATCGACTTGTGAAGGTTCAAACTGCTGTAGCATAGGTGCTGTCATGACAGCACATGTGCCCAACATACAGTTGTCTGCATGTACAGTAGAAGTGGTCCCAAAGATCTGGGAAGCAGCTGGGACTATTCTGTCAGACAAAATCTGCTCAATGTGATTCTCAGCTCCTAGGTAGAACTCAGCAGTCTGCCATGTCAAGACGCCTGGACCAAAACTGAAGTTACCAAACCACAGAATCCTGCTGGAGTGACACACAGAGCCTTTGGTTTCCCCTGTTACCCTTACTATTATCTGAATTGCCTTGGCATCGTCTTCCCTGAACAGATTTGTTGCCCCAAAGTACTACCCTTTATACAGGGACTGCTAGACTGTCTGAAGGGAACAAGGAACCTTTTTCTGCTGAGCTAAGGGTGGGACCACACCCATGTACTCTTATCCCTTAAGATCCTCATATGTTCCAATGCAGAATCCTGAACTTCCTCTAAAATAGTTATTCTAGCTTTTTGTAAGAGAATCGAATGGCTGCATGAGAGTGGTTTTTATAGCAAATCCATCAATAGTGATAATCACCATAATGTCTAACACCACAGTTTCGGCCAAAACACGGTATTAATGCTCTCACTTTTTTGAAAAAGTTAATTTACATATAGGATTATATAACATAATTTTTCATGATACGTAAATGCTTCTTATCTTCTGATCCATGCTTCATTTTTTGTAAATATGCGTACACATTTATATTTTTATCAGATAAAAAAACAATTTGCTACATACAATTTTAAGCCTTTTCATGAAGTGTCTGTACCTTTTTTTATTCAAATCTTTCAATGATCTTAATTGTCATCCAGATGAAACTTTAGATTTCAAATAAAAAGACATAAATCTGAAAAAGTGTATGATTCTAAAATGATAAATTGTTAAGATATTGCAACATGAATTTGACGTGGTTACGGACACTACAGATTATTTGCTTTAAAAATTTTTTACTGAAAGCCAATTCAAGCAAAATTTTTACAGGTCAAATAGTTCTAGAAGCTTACAGCAATTTTCGTATCAATACTCAAAGCAATATGAATAATTGGCATTTTAAATTATTATCGCGGGACAGTATAACGCTGAAAAATGAAATTTTTTTGGGGCAGATATGAAATCATCTCTCCAGAACGGCTGAAGTTAGCAACTTGAAATTTTTAGGGAAGCAAGATCGGTCACTTCCATATTGCATAAACCACAGAAGTAGCTTTTTTTGCACACACATTTTCTATATTATATGTATAACATAAAAAAATAAAATCAGCACAACTACTGTACTATGTTTTAGCATTTATATAATTAGAGTGTACATGTGCCGATAGGGAAACTTTTGTATTACAGATAAGGATAGAAAATTCAGCGTAATTGTACATTGGTACAATGGTGGAGTTGCAGCAGATACTGTTATATTAATTCCAGACTGTTTCTTTAATAGACACCAAGTCCTTGTACTTACAGTAAGTACAGAAAACAACGGAACTCATTTAATCCCATTGACCAGTGCCTCACTATCTGTTTGCTCTGTCAAAAAAAATGCAATTTCTCAATTTATTAGTCGTTACCACCAACATACTGTTTTTGTCTAATGACAAAAATTAATACAGGTTTTCTGTCTCACTTTTATCTCTATCTTTCTGTTTTTGTCTCAGAGTTTAGCCTGGCTGTCTCGCTTCCACTGAAGAGACGGAGAGGCCTGTAAAACAACGCTTCTTCTATGGCTGCCAGAAACACACACACACACACACACACACACACTCTCATATTAACATCTGTTTATCCGTGACAGGTTCTTTCGAAACTTTTTGTGTTTAACTACACACACACATATTAAATGCAACTTAATGACCACTTTAGACTTTCTTTATGTGTGTGTGTGTTTGTCTGTGGTGTATGACTCTGCAACCACTTAGTTCATCAGCTGTGTGTATGAATGTGCGATTGAGTCTGAATTAGCCGTGCGCTCCAGACAACGTCTGACAACGAAAGTAACGTGTGTGTAATTCATATGTGTGCACGTGTGTGGGAGTGTGTGTGCATAAATTTCGAGGCATCCTATACTTTTTAAACCATAGCAATCAAAACGTGCAACAGCCCATGAAGCCACAAGATCCGTGCAATTTGACATTTTACAAGCCACACAAATGCAGCCTTGGTCGTTCATTTCACTACATCCAAACACAATATAACACAAAACACTCCTCCCCATAAATGCAGTATAAAACACACACACACACACACACACACACTGTGGCACAAAGGTGCTGGACAGGAACATTTCTGTTCCCTGAGGTCCAAATCATAAAGAGTTTTTAAATCCTTGTTTAAAGATACACCAATGGTTCTGTTACATATTTCCTCTACAGTTGTACATATAGAACTTTTCTGGATTCCCAAAGTTGTAAATCATACTAAAGTAACGGTTCGAAAATTCAGCAGGACTTCACACACTCGAGCTCAACCCTTTGTACACATTCCAGAAATTAATTTCATCCATGTCTAATTAGTTATCAGAGCTAATGCACGTTTGGCCGGGTCTATATCTCAAACAATAAAGCAAACGAAGTGCTAGCAGACTTCCCTGATAAACATTTTCAGATAAACAAGTCGTGGTTGTGGAAAAGTGTGTGGAAGAGCGATTACTGTTTTTCTTATCATGTACAGCCAAAAATATTTTATTCTACAAAATGTGTGTGTGTGTGTTGGATTGAAGATAAATTAGAAGTATTGCGTATGAAAAGTATGTTTTTTTTTTTTTTTTTTCGATATAATGATTGCGCGTACATCCAGTTAATGTGTTTCAGGTTCTTTATGTATTTCCTGTGATGTGATTCCTGTGACAAGCGCGACTGATATCCAGTTACTCGGCACGGTGTCTGAGTGACGTTGTGTAAATTGTTAAAAGCGAGCTGTCCGGCTTTGGTCTGATTGCTGTAAACGAAGCCTCGAAAGATCAGTGATCCACCGACGCTTACACGCCAAACAGCTCTAATCCGTAAGCCCACAAATGGCCTGTCCTCGTACCGTACTTTCAACAAGAGAGTGTAAAAAATGAGATGTGAAAGACGGATGTAGTTTGTCTCCTGTAATTCTCGTGTTTACTTTTATTTATCGAAATGAAAATACTGTCTCGTTGATCAAATCTCTCAGTGAATGAAATGGTGCTACAATAAAGAATTGTTGTGAGGTTTGAATTAAATACTGTTTTTTCCCCTCTCTATAAGACTGTGTGTCCTTTCTTGAGCTGATCTAATCACACCAACAACCCTTTAAAAAAAAATAAATAGAGATATAGTCCAGTATGTGAGTAGGCTCATTTATGCCTCTGCACAGCTAGCAAAGGCTAGCCTGTCTGGACCCATTCCACAGAAAAGCCAATGTGAAGCACTGTGAAACTTGCAAAAAACAAAGAGTCAATACTTTCATTGATAGAAAGGCCTTGGAACATCCAACCCACTGTGAACAGAGCCAAACAGGCAAAGAACCCAGAGCCGGTCCATGCAGGATACCTGGGGGTCTATAATTTATTTTTTTTCCTATTTTGTTACAGTGATTTCAAAACTCAGTATTACCAACCAAAGCCAATATCCTCATGTAGCAAATTGCTGTTTGGTCAACATTCATCAAGCTCGGCCATTCTACTGGGCCAGCAAAAGGTGCCAGTACTTGGTTAATGTAATTTTGTCCATTGGACCAAAGTTGGGCCACTAGTTGTGCCTGGTAAAATTTCAGCTGCTGTTAAATCAACCATGCCAATGTTACGCCATCACTGTTCGTTTCAACATTGACCCAAATAAATCTTGCCCATTGGCGAAATGCTGCCGAAGTACTCCTTTGCCAATGATGCCACACTTTCACATAAAACCGGGTCAAAATATCCTCCTACAGAATAACAGATGTGCGGGCAACATCAGTTTCACTATTTATTTTATTTAGTTTTCTGTTTACAGAAACAAATTTTACTTTGACTGGTCACATACTGTAACTTTGATGGTTTTTACGCCAAACCCTCCATTTAGATTCATCCATTTTCTAAAACATCTTATCATGTGTAAGGTTGCAAAGGGCCTGCAGTCTATACCAGGGAACTCGGGGCACAAGGCAGGGGACTGTTGAATTTTGTAATAAAAAAATCCATAGTGAAGTTATCTGCTGTATTTATTTTACAGTTAAAGGTGTCCATGGCTGCAAAAGAGAGTCTGGAACCCCTGGTCACAAAAAAAAGCAAACTACCAGGCAGCTCAGTGGCTTTAGTGGTGTCACCAAGGTTGTGGATCTAAATCTTGCCTCTGCTTTTTCCTTGCTTGGTCGATTTCCTCCAGTTATTCCGATGTCCCCTGGACATGCATTAAAGGCTGATTAGTATTTCCAAATTGTGTACTTGCATCCTACAATGGGTTGGCACCACATCCGATGTGCACTTTTCCTTGTGCCCTGAGTTTCCTGGCAAAAGCTTTACTGTACCACACACAGTATAAACATTGTAGATAATAAATGGATGGATAATATCAGAGACTAATATTAACTGATTGACATACCTACATATAGTATTAAAATGATATATTTTTAATGTACACATGTTCGGATGAATGTATGGTCAAACATAGATTGGTAGATTGTTATTCCCACAAGAATCTAAAAATCCTTTAACTTTTAACTAAATTATTCTTTATTGAATTAATTAAATTGGATAGTATCAGGGACTACATGATTTAGCTGATATGGTGGGTTACCATAGGAGACCAAGTTTAACTTGGTAAGAAATAATTTTATTTATATAGAGCAAAGCAAAGCATATTTACTGAAATCCAGATGTAGATTTAGATCCATAACAACCAAATCAGAGGTGAGCGAGGTCACATTGCTGCTTACTAGATATGTATCGGATTCCAGTTCCTCTGATGAAAATGGCACAAATTGGATTGAAACTGTAGGACTTAAATTTCTAGGATAGAGCTTAAAGAGAGAGAGAGAGAGAGAGAGAGAGAGACATTGATATATAGGCCAATGCTAAGGCCAGTGAGAGGGATGAAACAGAGGAGGTCACTTGCCTACAACCGTCATCCACTGACTCACCTGAGTGGAACCCCTCCTTTTGTGTGTGTGTGTGTGTGTGTGTGCGCACATGTGCATCTATGATCCTAGATCTATCCCTGAAGCATTTCTCATGTGCACCAGACCCAGACTGATGGATGGGGGGCTTCTCTGACCGACCCCGTGTTGTGACAGACGACAGATGTTCTCCAATAATGTTTATCGGGCTAAAGCCTTCAGCCAGGGACGACACACACCTGTTTCTAGATGAGAAGGGGCCTCGAGACCATCCACACACACACACACACACACACACACATACACTCCTGACACCAGTCAAACAGGCCTCCAAGGGCCATCCATCCAGCAAACACTGGGTGGCCACAGTGCTACACACCGTGACTTTAATCTGCTATACATGACACACACACACACGTACACACACACTCCCTTGGCACAAGTGTCCGGCAAACCGTGTCCCAGAAATAAATAGCGAATTCCGGCGCTTGTAAACGTATTCAAAGCCATGAAAAGCTTCCTTCGCTGCATTCTTGACACCGAGCGTACTTTAACACGGAACAGCTTCCATGATGGATTTGTTTTTACTCTCCTGACCACGTGCTGCCAGTCAGCAACCACCGGCAACCATAAAAAGTATATTTAACTGTTAAGTTAGTCCGCTCCTGGTTTTAGATATGTATGCTTTTTTTTTTTTTTTTAAGTTGTCTCATTTGGGCAACAAACACTGGCAAGTCTCAGGATTTAACACAAAATGCAGTTTATATATATATACTCAAGAATTTACACCAGGACTCACCAGGATTAATAAAGAAGGGAAAAAACATTCACATTTTGAGCAGAACTGTATCACATTTGAAATATTTCCGTATTTTAGGATTCTAATGCCAGCAAAACAGGTCCATGTTATAAATAGCAGGTTTACAGACCAGACATCTGGGTTTGTATTTCCATGAAATCTCACAGGTTTTCTGATCGTTACAGATTATTGCCTGAGATGATCCTGGTAAGATGTATACCATATACAGTAATAATGTGTCTTCTCCATCTTTATATAATGATAGACCTGCAATTAAAGAAAACCACCACCACATTGGCAACGTCAATCAACATGATCTGGGATCTTTCTGAAAATGGGTTCAGAATATTTTTTATGAGGTTATAAGGTTATTTTTTGTCCATTACGGTGCTTGGTATCTTTGCAACTTACTGTAGACTTTATATTGTTTGTATTAACATTATGGTGGCGTAGTGGTTAGCACTGTCGCCTTGCACCTCCGGGGTCCGGGTTCGATTCCCGCCTTAGGTCTGTGTGCATGGAGTTTGCATGTTCTCCCTGCGCTTGGTGGGTTTCCTTCGGGTACTCCTGTTTCCCCCCACAGTCTAAAGACACTGCAGATTAGCATAATTGGTGTTCCCAAATTGCACATAGTATGTGAATGGTCTACCATGGTTGTAAAAATGGGAATAAATAAGCTACCACAAGTCAACCAAGCCGTCCACTGGTGAGGATAATGGTCGACCTCGACATATGACTAAAAAAAACTTTCTCAGTGTGTGCTTTTAATTCTCTAACAGCTATACATACACATAGTGTAGTTGAATGAATAATTCACAGAGTTGATTTGAATAAAACAAATAGCGAGGATATGGTTTACAGTCTTTAACAATCTTGGTTTTTACAATTTACAAACAGTTTTACAATCTTGAATAAGTCACGAGTTTGGGGGGATTATCATAATTTTTTTTTAAAGGCAGTGCATCAAGACATTCAGGTCATTCTCAAGTTCTCAAGTACTGGACATTCTCAAATACTGAGAAATAATACTGTACCAGTGAAATGTTTGGACACGCCTTGGTCTTTCCTGATTTTTATTCCTTTCTACACTGTAAAACAATGCTGAAGGCGTCCAAAATATGCAATAATCCTGCTTGAACAGATGATATTGAGATGTGAATGATTTAAATAGATCTTTAAATTGGTGATTTCTGAGGCTGGTAGCTCTAAATGAACCTCTCCTCTACAGCAGAGGTAAGTTTTGGTCTTCATGAGAGCCAGTTTCATCATGGTCCTTAATGGGTTTTACAAATGCACTTGATGATACTGTTCTTGCAAGAAAGTTTCCAGACCAGCTGACCTTCAGGTCTTACAAAAACTATTGTTGTTTTTTAATTACCAAATCCCATATGTGCTATTTCATTGTTTTAAAATGCACAGTATTGTTCTACTAGGTAGAAAAAAAATCACTAAACAAAAAACATATTAGAATTAGAATGTGTGTCCAAACTCTTGACTGGTACTGTAGGAGAAAGTGTAGATAGTTTAAATATTTAAATCTATATAAATAAAAAAAAAAGGTTTTGTCTGTACATTGGTCAGAACTCGCTTTTTCAAAGATATCCTTATATTTCATACTTTGAAGGACCCAAAACCTCAGAAAATTTTCTGTCTCTCTCAGAAAATTTAATGAAACTTTGGCAAAAATTTGGTATTTGCCTGAAGTAAAGATTTTCCTGTACTATAAATGAAATTAAAATGTTGAGTAGCGGTAAAGTTATGAGCATAAACAAGGTTATACATTTTTTATTTTTTTTGTTGTATTAATAAGTTAGCCAGAGCGTTCTGCCATACAGAAAGGCAGGAAGACATGTACGTGGGCTTCAACCTGAAATGATAATAATATCACTGATTACATTAAAGCTCATCAGATTATTTTTAGTTTTAACTCTTCTACTGTTAACAACAGGTACTTACATTAGTATTTAATATCTAAAACATTAAAACTGTAAATATACAGCTAAGCATGCATTATTATTAAAATGATCAAAAATTTGCTAGTGCACAAATTGTTTTGATTCTTATTAGTTTTTTCTATATTGTAGAATTTGATAGGATCAGAGAAAAAGAAAACTTTCAGATTCATAATGAATACATTACATTGAATGCTAGACTAAAGATTTAGAGAACAAAAGGAAGTGTCTTTATCTGGGAAATGTAACTACAGTACGTATGATTCCTGGAATTCCATTTTTACAAAGCATGACTAAAGTCTAAGTACCATGTAATAATAATTATTAAAAGAAACAAATTGCAGTTTTTAAAGAGCATACATAGGAAAGTATGCAGAGCTCAAGGAAGGCCTGAAGTTAAAAAGAAAAAAAAAAAAACGAGTCCAGAGGTACTGGAACACAGCTCACTGAAAGTCACGACAGTTGCTGCTGTGTGTTTTTCCTTAGTGGAATTTCCATTCTTGATTCCATTCAAAGGTCAGAATTATTAATTTCAACAAAAAATAAACGCTGCCACGATAAGCAGTCCTGTGCGAAAGCGGTATGATAACACTAAAGGGCTGAGCTTCAAAAAGTGACAGAAATACATCACGAATCCCAGCTGAGTTCCAGGGGGAAATTCTGTGCTATATTTACGAATCTCATAGATACCATAAAATACACATACTGTAACAAGGCATGCGTGATCACTCTGTTCTGCCTTTCACACTGCATGAAGTCTTTTCTATCTCATTATGATGCCATTACACAACGGAGAATCGGAGTAGCCGTGTCCCCTGCTTCCTTCGCTGCATGTTTACTCGCTCCCAAAAGACCTCTGAACTGGCCCCTGCCCTGACAAAGATATCTGTACTGATACTGAAAAAACGAGCCAAGGAAGAGAAGTTATCTGCGAGAGGGAAAATACTAGAGTGCTTTTTTTCAGGCTAGAAAAAACAAACCCAGAGAATGCTAAGTCTGTGGAGGACAGATGTGTATCTTCTAATTCTCTCACACTGGGGAGGGTGTTATGCGATGTAAATGTGTTTGCTTGTCTTTTATTCTTGAACTGCTTTTGTTTAGGGCATAATCTTTCGGACCCATGAGGAATTCGGGTGTGTTAACGTGTTGGAAATCCCCACATAACGTCGATAACATCAGTGAAAATGGACAAGAGGGCATTGAAAGAGATTGTCAGGCTGAGAAAAGGCCACTAGGGGCTGCTGATAGCAGCGTGCAGCCCAGTTAAACCCAGGACCATGTGATATTTTTCCCTGGATACTCAGAGCTAGAGTACACACACACACACACTCACAACAGTCATTATTAATTTCTGTGTAAGACTCAAAAGTAATTAAATTAAAAGAAAGAGAAAAAAATCCAATTATCTGAATTATCTTGGATGAAAGAAAAAAGTTAATAAATATCAAGTGTTAAAAACAGCTTAACAATTAGAATGATGTACATAAGAAATATGATCTTTAATATATACCACTAAAAACAAAGCATGGATTTAAAGTAAAGCATAAAAATGAGCATGCATGTATAAAGCCATATACAGTCAATTCGATTTGCTGGCTTCAAAATGTTTAATTCACAGTGTTAATGCTAATGCTGAAGCTGCCACCAATATAGAGGAACCTCAGCATACGAACTGAATCAGTCCTTAAGACGAAATTTCATCTTGTGAAACGTATTTTCTCATAGGAAATAATTAAAATGCAGATAATTCGTTCCTGTCACCCAAAAATTATTACCAATTTTCAACACTATAATCATATTTTTCTGCATATAAAACAATCAAAACTTCTGAAAGAGACAGGTAAATGAAGTAAAATATAAAATAAATAGACATTAAACCTTACTTAACCTTCATTTATGATTCCTCTTGGCACCAACTGCTTCAAAAAACGCAACTGAAAAAAGGCTCATCTTTCATCCTTGATAAATTTCTTGTTACCCATGGTGCTGTTTTCACTAAATCTTGCACAAAATGCAAAAAAATATGTAAGCTCGTTTCACTTGGCTTTCCACTGACGCAAACAAGTTGTGAATAGCAGCTTATTCTGAAAATGCTTCATATGCCAAGGCAAATTTCTTGCAAAATTTTAATTCTTCAGGCGAAAATTCTCAAGGCCGAGGTACCGCTATATTTTTGTGTTTGAAACTTACATTTTGGAAACTTAAGCTCCTATAAGAGATGTACAAGTTCAAGCACCTGTGCGGGGAATAGCTTTAAGCTCACCAGGTCTTTGTTGTGCTAGCTATGAGTAATGCGCTACAGTAGCAACTTAACATTAGTTAACTTAGCACAATCTACTCTGGATATTAGCCAGCTAGCTAACAACCAGAATTAAGGAAGCATAAAAATAAACTAAATCCAGTGAAATAGCATTAGTGTTGTTTTGTGTTTTGACTGTTTTTACTCTTGTGCATTTCTCTTTTTGCTAGTTTTTAAGCTCCAGATTAATATGATTTATGTTTGCTGTTTCTTTACAGTCTTCTGATATTAGTGACATTATTTAATTACGTAATTGCAGATTCATTTATTTCATCACAAAGGTCCTGATACACAAACCTGATTCACAAAATATTTTTTTTGCATATCCGCTGTACAGTATTTTAAAAACCTGCCCTGGGACACTAATTGGCCACTTATATTGCTTAAAGCAAGAAACGACTTCATCTTATGATTATTCTTTATTATTCGCTTTTTGCACTCAAAATACATTTGCCTCAAAATTACAATTTTATTTGATAATATTTACCTTGGCTGCTTAGTGGTTATCACTGTCGCCTTGCACCTCCAGGTTTCGAGTTTGATTCCCACCTCGGGTCTGTGCATGGAGTGTTCATGTTCTCCCCGTGCTTGGTGGGTTTCCTCCGGGTGCTCAGGACATGCAGATTAGGCTAATTGGCATTCCCAAATGTGGATGAGAGTGTGAATGTGTGTGTGTGTGTGTGTGTGTGTATATGTACCCTGCAATGGATTGGCACCCTGTCCAGTGTTCGTTCCCTAAGAATCCTGGGATAGGCTCCAGGCCCCCCTGTGTACAGGATAAAGCCGTATGGACAACAAGTAAGTGAGTGAGTGAGTAAATATTTACTTGTAGAAGTGTTCCTTTAAGAGTCTGGTTCCTCAGGGACAAAGTTTTTTCCTTGCCACGCTGCGGGATCTAAATCTATATACAGATTTTTATATAATAGCTTTGTGGCAATAAGCACAACCCATAGACAGTTTAAACTGTATAATAACTCTTAATAAGGTTTATGTTTAACAAGGTCAAATCTATTTATCACCGGAGCTTATTAGAAATATACAAGCTTTACAACTGTTTCATTGTCATATATTTTCTACATTGTGATCTCACAAAGGAAGCAATTCTGGCAAATGTACAGTATAAAGGTGCACCAAGTGTTGTATGCGTATTATATGAATAGCAAGAAATCTAAAATCAAAAACTGATGTACAATGAAGTCTCCCAGGAAAAAGGAACATATAAGGGAAGAGTATTTTAAAGATCAACACATTTCTCTGCTAAGTAACCAGTTCACTGGCTCTTACAGGCACTCTGACTGATCTTGTCATATTAAAACCATATGCACAGCAGGATCCGCAGCCATCAATAACACTAATTATACGTTTCCTGGAGGAATTCAGCATTTTAACAAGAGTCACTGCTCACTAGCTGACACCAGGCCACTCGGACTTTCTCAGTAAATTTGCTTGTGGAACGGAAAACGAGAGGCTGTTGTTACATTTGCGGAAGAAGGATTATAGAAAAAAAAAGAAAGAAAAAAAAATCTTTGCTAGGTGACTTATGAGTGAGTGTGCGTTCTGCGCCATCTGGCAAGACTGAGCAAAAAACCCCAAAAATATATACTGCCAAAATTAAACAATCCTAGTTTTAAACCCAATAAACTTGATGTAAGCTTCTGTAACACTTTCCATGAAGCTCATATTCATAAATCATTATAATGGTGCTTGCAGTTCTTTGCAAGTTGAAAATGATTTTTATAAGCCTTTATAAAACTCTAATAATGCCTCCAAAGGCTTTAATAATTGTGAGAACTTAATCATGCCTAATGGTAATGCAAATATTGATTATGGCGTTTTGTACAAATATAACTAATAATGCTTTATAACTAATAATGTTCTATAGGAGCTAGTACTGTAATTTGTTTAACAGATATTAAAACAATATAACTTTTAAACATTTTACTTAAAGAAGACAAAATACCTGCTGGAAATCATTAATGAGAGTCAGGCAGACTGGTATGAGCTGACAGGAAGGCAATAGTAACTCAAATAACCACTCTGTACAGCCGCGGTGAGTTGAAAAGCATCTCATACCAAATCTTGATGTAGAGGAGCCACAAGAGTGTTTCAGGGTCCAAGGCAGGTTCCTACGTACTATTAGTAATATAAGTGAATGTTGATGGTACTGTGTGTCGTACCTACGTAATCTTTCATTTATTGTTGTAATTTTCAGCACACAGTGATGACATTTTAACAAGGTTTACAATGTGTTTTATTTGTTAACAATTAATAAATAAGAAACTTGAAAATGTAAAAACGATGGTGGTTTAGTGGTTAGCACTCTCACCTTGCACCTCCAGGTCCTGGGTTCAATTCCTGCCTTGGGGTCTGTGTGCATGGAGTTTGCATGTTTTCCACGTATTTGGTGGATTTCCTCCCACAGTCCAAAGACAAGCAGATTGGGCTGCCACATAGTGAGTGAGTGTATTTTTGTGCATTGGTATTGGATTGGTACCCTCCTAGTCTCCTGGGATAGGACAGCATAAAGCGGTAAAGAAGATAAGACGATGACAATGAGTAATCATTTCAGAACTACAAAGGATGATCTGATTTATTACAAAAACTTACTGTAGAATAATGTAAGAATTTAAGTCTTGATAGATGCAAAAACCTGTATGTTTGTACATTTAAAATTGTAAAATATTTTAAGAAACCCTGAATGAACATGCCACAGATTTAAATATGCCTGAACATCTCGCATGACTGATGATGCTTATACTAATTTAATAATCTAAGAAAAATATAAGAGCAAAAAGAAAACCATTCTGAAACACATCAAAGGTGAAATGTTATGCTGAGAACTCTCCAAAATGTATCTGTTTAAGTCCCAGCTGAACTACAACACACATCCTGTGTTCTGGCTGCTTGGTTAAAACATGGTTAAAAGCCCATTCACATGGCTTCATCCACCGGACTGGAACTGGTGATCACTCTTTAGTAAGATCAGTCAATAGGCTAAAAAATTAATAACAGCCTCCTATAATAGGTGACCAGCACCAGGAACTGCCTCTACCTCTTGAGGTCTCAGGCAGGCTACAATTGCTGCAGTCTAGTCATTTTGGGGATGCACCTGCCCATGACCCAAGTCCCAGAAACCATACCTCAACTTGTGAAATTGTGAGCCCCATCCACAATAGCAATCTCAGGACAGTACTAAGGGTAGCGCATTTGTTGCTGCCCATCATTACTATAAAATATTACATTGTCAAAATTGTCAGCAGTGTGGGCAGAGGATTTGATGCTGAAATGTTGTGGGAGTACTGAACAATCCAAGTAAAAGTAGAAAAATTGATGAAATTCTGAAAAAAATTTTGGTCCCTCCTACCATTTTTCAGAGCGAACCCTGTGAAGCCTTGTGGGACCTCTCATACTACAAATAACAGTGACTCAAGCAATCTATCCCAATTCCAAGCATCACTGTGAGCAAAGTTATGAATCATGTTTTTAAGCATTTGATTAAATTTTGATGAAATTGTATGCACTCCTTTCTGATATCATTTTGCATGATCCATGCAGTTTCTTCTAACAAGGTCCATGCCAAACTCAATTAATGGTAAGGGGTGCAAAGGGTGCTTTGGCATGACCAGCGACCATTTACCAGCAGAAATTTACGACAGGACACATAACTCTGACAGCTTTTTGGGAGTTACAGCAACTGTGTCACTTCGTCCTTCCTTCATCACTCTGTACATCCAATTCTTATCAATTGTGAAATATGGGTGGAACTGCCCCAAAGAAAAAATCCCCACAAGAGGAGGAAAAGCAGATCACCCTCAACCTTTGTTTCTAACTGACCTGGACCTGATGTTAAGAGTCCCGACACCCCATCTATACATCATGCAGGACCCATCCATAAGCACTTTTCTAAACAAAGATAATGAAAACCCTGCCCAAGAACATCCAGTTGGGACAGTGGATGGGTGAAGCATGTACATTTATCACCTTGACGTCATACGCTTTTGCCCTTGAATATAAGGGTGATGGGAACTAGCGGATAATTGTTTGTATCCCACCTTAGCTTCACCACGAATCTGGCTTTCGTGTACTGAAGTCTGATTGCAGTCCGAGTCCACGAAAGCCAATTGTATACCACCTTGTGTACTCACAGGTGACCTGGTACATTCCTGATTAATCAGCGCAGGCTTGCTGTACATCCCTATGGGGCACTTATCCTGTCAATTCCTGGCTACAGTATTTTACCACCAGCAACCCTGTCTGGCCTTTACCTTGGTCCTGGTGGGCACCGAATGTTTCACCTGTGGGGAGAGATAGGCTTAGAGACCACAAGACTGAGGAAGAAAATGATAGTGGGGGTAAGGTGGGAAGCAAAGGCAAAATATGGGTTTAGAGGGCTGGTTTCAGGGAAATCATGTTGTGGATACCGAAAAGAGTGGGAGAACACAAGGGATGCTGAGTAAGAGAAAAAGAGAGCTTGTAAAGCAGGACCACCTGCTTCCTGATACACCACCAAATGATTCTCAGACAGTTGCTCACCCTTTTGCTCTGTCATTGATGCTGTTCAAAGACACTGTACACACTTCACCATTTCCTGCATCAGCCGCATGATGACCTGCTCCAGTGCCACGCGGTTAACGATCTCCTCTGTCCTGCATTCTTTTGCCATCAGCCACCAGCGGCAGGCATCTAGCAGCTGCTGTACAAATGCAAACCACAGCTGAGTTAGCTATATGTCGGTTGAGAGGTAGCACTGGCGTTGTTGTTTATTATTTTGCCCCCACAATTAAACGGTGTGGGGTACTCTAGTTTGCAGTGTACAGGAAGCTGCTGGGGCACTAATAATCCAAGGCACTAATAAATATTATACAGGGGTAACTCGGCATACAAATTTTGTCCATTTCCATGGCGAGTTCTTAAGGTGAATGCAGATAAGCCATTCCTGCCTCCCAAAAATATTACCAATATTCCCAATTTCCAACACTATAGTCATATTTTGCATATAGAACAACAAAAACATTTAGAAAAGATATGTAAATTACGTAAAATATGAAATAAATAAACACTGAACCTTACTTAACCTTCGTTTATGATTCCACTTGGCACCAGCTGCTTTAAAAACAAAAGTGAAAGTGGCTCTCTTTTCGTCTTGCTACCATTCTGTGCTTCTCGAACAAACTTCTGGACATGCACGCGACATCTGCGCAAACTGAAACTGGGCTGCCACTCAGTTCATCTTGGTTCAGCCGCTTGTATGCCGAAAATCCTTCGGATGCAGAGGCAAATTTCTTGCAAAATTTTAGTTCTTATGGTAAAAATTCTTAACGTGGGGTACCACTGATACCAAGGTACAACTGTATTTTATAGCTCTCTGTTTTTATGTCACCAGCAGCTGTGGTTGAAATCTTGGGTTCCTGAATGGCATTTGGTGGAGTGAGTGGAGGTGAACTGGTTAATTCTGCCATGGGCTGGAAGCGAAACAAGCTAATCAAGAAAAAAGCGGTGGTGGTAGCTCTAACGGCACCCAGGAGCCACGATAGATGTGCCAACTACGGTCACGGTGCCATGTGTGAGTGTGTGTCTGTTCATGCATGCCATTCATACACATGTGAGCCATTATGTGTTAAGCACATACTGTATATTAGCGTAAGCTTTCCTCTGTGTGTGTGTGTGTGTGTGTGTGTGTGTGTTTTCTGTCCCCATGCCAGAAGTTGCATTATGGTAGTTGGATAGGAGAGGATTCCCAAGTGATGCCCTGTGATGACTGTGTATACCAGTGGCTCCCTAAGGACTC
>JAOVVA010000052.1:8451059-8452077 GCA_028565275.1 Leiocassis micropogon | reverse complement strand
TTTAAAACAGCATCTGAAGAGTGAAATTCATTCAGACACCCTTAACACACACACACACACACACACACACACACACATATACTGTACACACACTTAAATACCCTCAGACAGTATCCTAAAACTGTGTGCATGTATTTGTGTGTATGTATTCGTGTGTGTGTGTGTGTGTGTGTGTATGTGTGTGAGTGTGTGTGTGTCTTACCTATACGGCTGCTCCCCTGTGTGTGTTCTGAGATGCCGTGTGAGGTTAGCTGAGCGTGGGAATATTTTGCCGCAGTATCTGTGTAGGAAGGAAACTCCTTTTTAGTGGCAAACAAATGAAACTCACACACACACACACACACACACACACACACATAAACACACAGAACAATAATCCTACACTAGCTTTATCAGACTCGCAGCATGGTGTTCGAGTCAAATCGGGCCTTTTTGAAATTTCATCAAAAGTATTGTTTTGACTTGAACAACACCTCGTATTTAATTATAACGTTCCGTTTTATTTCTGAATCAACATTACAGTTTATAACCTCATTTATAAACTGATAGTTATAGTTGTTTGGAAACGTTATCTAAAAAATCATCAGCTACAAGATAACTAGAATGTTGTCAGAAATAGCGATGCTGTTTAAATGCATTAAAACCTAAAAACGTATACACTCCTAGATTATTATGTATATGTATATGTGTGTGTGAAGAGCACCTGCACGTGTAGCGTTCCTTGCCCTTATGCAGCAGGGCTTCGGGCAGCGTCGTGGCCGGAGCTCGGAAATCGAACATGGAGGGAACCGAGCGCATGATGTCCCCGGCGTCTGACTTCAACGGGCCGAACGCTTCCAACTTCTCCGCCATGTTTTCTATCGCTGACATCTGACAAAGAAGAAGAGGAAGAAGAAAAAAAGCTCATCATCCGTATAAATCCCTGTTTGTCATGTGTTTAAATAGACGCATCAGGCGACCAATCAGATTCGAGAATTTAAAATTCAAGGCAACTAACATAGCGAAATATGTGCATGTT
>JAOVVA010000052.1:8436059-8446059 GCA_028565275.1 Leiocassis micropogon | reverse complement strand
AGGGATAGACTGGGGGAGAGAAAGCAGGAAAGAAGGGGAGAGGAAACATGGCAGGGTATCCTAGTGGGTCCCCTTTTTTATTGTGTAGTCCTGCCAGTCCTGTGGAGCCAAAGTATTTCTCTGCAATAGATGCAATGGCTTTGATGGAATCATTGACGGCCCCAGAAACAGCAGTGCGCTCATCCAGAGTGGGAGACAAAAGCCCTTGTGCAGGCACATCAGTTCCATTTATGTTGCCAACACTGCCATTGCTGGAACTTCCATGGGCAGGGCTTTGCCCAATGGTAGGACTACTGGATCTTCTCTTTGGTCCTTTCCCATTTTCACGATCCTTTTCTCGATCTCGGTCACTTTCAGGGTCACTGTCCAGTTCTGAACCGGAAGTACTCTCTAGCTCGCTTCCACTAGGTGTGCTAACATCATCCAAATCACTGCTCTCTGAATGGTCACTTGTCTTGATGCTGTGTCTCGTCTTGCTGGCGGAGCCTTCTATCAGATGCTCTGGCCCATTTTCTCTTCCTTCCCCATTGATTGAATGCTTTCGGAGGCAGCTCATCAGGAAGTCCTGGGTCTCTGGAATCCCAGGCACAGGTGAGGATAATGTTGGACTCTTCTGAAATTCCAGGGCTGGTGGGCTTTTTATGGGTGTTGTGGCAGGAATGAGGGGTGGCCGGTGGTACAGTCCAGATGGGAAGAGTCCTGGAAAACTGAAGGGGAAAGCTGCGGGGGCTGCTGGAAATGTTAGTCCACCATGGTGACGGTTTGGACCAAAATAATCTGCCAAACCAGCAGAGCCTGGCCCCAATCCTAGAGCTGCCTTGTCAATTCCAGGGGTGCCAGGAAGAGTCATACCAGGGCCAAAGAGCCCTCCTGCGGCAGCAGCAAAATGATTTTTGCCTTCGCAGAAGCGACGGTGTTTGTTAAGAGAGGAAGTGGTGCTAAACATCTGGCCACAATCTTTGCACTTGATCTGTGTCCGACAGTCTGCATGCATGCGCTTGTGTCTGCACAGGTTCGAGAACTGCGTGTAGGACTTGTGGCACACCTCACCTGCAGACAATCAAACACACGGCATAAGGGCAGGGGTGGACAGATAATTACGTAACGCTATACATACACACCAACAGTACTTGGGCTTACAGAATAAGATGGCAGAAGAAAATAGGAGCAGATAAGAATATTCTCTTGTTCACACACCCAGGGCAGAGTGATACTGTGAGACAATGACATATGGTGGCAAAGGGACACCGGCTGAGACTAAGAGACAGCACAATGGCTCTATTTTGGTCGTGAGAAGGAAACCGAGTTGAATGAATCCTATCCTGCAGGTCCGTTCCCATGGATTACCCTCACTGACCTGTCTCTCACACACGCAAACACATCAAAATTTCTTCAGATGGTTCCACATGATTGAAGCAAATCCCATAGTTTCTTATAAAGCCCTTTTCCCCCTAGCTAATACACTCCTCGTGAATAACTCTCTTCATCACAAAACCCGTGTCTTTTTTGTATTGTATATAACTAGCGCTTCAGCTCGCACACAATGACTCAAGTTTAATACAACAAAACCGTCATTTATATCTCAACACGCCACACCTTGCATGAGTAACTAAGCCGTTAAACCATCAACATAACTTATATTTACATGTCTCATTACAGTCCCAAATTTGTAGGGAGGAAGATGGTGAGGTGTGTGTGAGACAGTGTGTGTGTGTGTGTGTGTGAGAGGCATTAGGTGTAATGTTAAATTCTGCACTTAGACATGTTTATAGCTAAAAGGCTTCCTTAAGGCTTGGATCAAAAGAGCAAGTGTAAATATTAGTGTGAAAGCAGAGGATGACACTCAGCATAAATGTATGTGTGTATGTGTGTGTGAGAAAGAAATCGAGAGAGAGAGAGAGCGAGAGAGAGAGAGAGAGAGAGAGATCATGCCTTTCTTCTTGCTCATATATAACTCATACGATCACTGAGGAACAGGATGAGCTGGTGCGAAAGTGAAAAGGGAGGGATATGCACTTTGTGTGTTTTGTCAGTTTAACTAAATATTATACACATAATTTGGCATGCTGATCATTCTGAACATCCAGAAAGGAAATTAGAGCCCAGACCAAAGGTGTGTGTGTGTTGTTATATCTTGGTGAGGACCAAAAATGTCCTCACAAGGATAGGAGTACCTTAGAGTTTTGAGTTTGAGTTTGAGTTCGGTCCCCACAAGGAAAAGTGCACACCCCTTTAAAAAACAAAACAAAACAATAGCTCCAGCTTTTATTTTAAAACCTAAAAAGCCTTTTTGGTTACTGGGGTTAAGGTTATAAGTTTGGATTTAGGTTTAATGGGTGTAAGCATGTTGAACAAATGCATGAATCATTAGGCCAGTGGTAGGTCCTCATAATGTCAGTAAGACAAGAAAGTGTGTGTGTTGTGTGCATTGGTTTCTTGGTGTTTGCTTCATTATCATATGTTCTGTGTGTGTGTGTGTGTGTTTTGTTATATCTTCGTGAGGACCAAATGTCCCCACAAGGATAGGAGTATCTCAGAATTTTGACTTTCTAGGGACATTTGTTATGCCCAGTAGGAACAGTTGTTAGGTCCGGACAAGGAAAAGTGTCCCTCCCTTTAAAAAAATATATAAATAATAATAAATAAATAAAAGCTGTATTTTAATAATAAAATAGCTTTTATTTAAAAAAAATATATGTTTTTGGTTATTGAGGTTAAGGTTAAATTTGGATTTAGGTTTAATAGGTGTACGCATGTGGAATAACCATTAATCATTATGCCAATGGCAGGTCCTCTTAACATCAGTAAGACAAGAAAGTGTGTGTTGTGTGCCTCGGTTTCTGGGTGTTTGCTTGATTATCGTATACTCTGTGTGTGTGTGTGTGTGTGTGTGTGTGTGTGTGTGTGTGTGTGTGTGTGGACCACCCTGCTTAAACACAGCACTGTTTTCCAATCAGATTTGGACTTCACATAATAATCCCTGTAATATTCTGATATCAAGATTTATCCCAATCTGAGAGTCATCATACGTGCATCAGACTGCTGCACGCACACACACCCTGTGAGTAGTTCATGTACAGTTCACATGCAGTTGAAGTGGATACGAACAAACAAAGCCCCCCACAGATACCGATGTTGGCAGAGTTGCTGCTGTGTGTGTGTTTGTGGTCATTAGCTGTTGTTAGAGTCGCTCGTTTAAATGCTGATGGCTGCAAATGGTTGAACTACATGTGGTAGCTATTTGTCTGGAATGGCCAGAGTTCCCTTGTTACTGTGTGGCCGCGGGAGATGGCAACATCTCAGCGGCCGCACCGAGGTCAGTGTGTACGGGGTCAGGGCATCGGGGTCAAGGGACAGAGATCAAAGTTCATGCATAGGTTACAGTGTCACAATGCATTTGGTTATTCAGCAGAAAACGAGCAGGTGATATAAAATGAGAATGGAATCACTACATTTATGAAAGTTTTATTTTAGATGCACAGTAGAAAGAAAGCAATGAGTGTTTTTTATTTTTTTTTTTTTTTTACATCGCTTCAATAAAACGAAATTATCCACAGAATCACGCTGTTTACTGCAGATGTATGCATGCGGTCATGAATTGGTTTCTTTCTTTGCTAATTAAGTTCCATGCTTTTTTCCCCCCATCCTTAAAACTGTACACTAAGCTTTGATGAATGCATTAAATAAAGAAGTAAAAAATGTTGTGTAATGCATGGTACCTAGCCAAGCTTAGGGCTTCTGAGGTTAAAGGTCATGTCTCAGAAACAAGAGGGTCATGATTAGACCTCAAATTCAGAGTCAAGCATTTTAAATTCAGAAGCAGTTCTACTAGCACTGCCTGTAACATGCTACCGTTAGACACAGATCGGCTAAGTGTGTGCGAGTGTTTGTGTGTGCGTGTGTGTCAGACTTACATATGAAGGGGGTGAGAGACTTACACATGAAGGGCTTGACGGATGAGTGGATGTGTTTGTGCTGCTTGAGACCGGACGACGTAGCGAAGGTTTTGCCGCAGTCGGGGCAGGCGTGTGCCCGTGCACCAACGTGCTGCGAGCGGATGTGCCTCTGCAAGTTGCTTGGGTCTGTAAACACCTGCTGGGTTAGAGGGACGCACACACACACACACACACACACACACACGCACACACAAACACACACATACACACAATATCACAAGGCCATTCAAGTACACGGAAATACACGCATGCCTGCACACAATGGCAGTCACATGTGATGACAGAGGGATTCACACACAAGGAGAGACAGGCATACGTAATGTTCTCACACGGTACACACTCCATCGGATACTGGAGGGATTCTTGTGTATGAATGACAGGAAGGACATACAGAAACGCAAACATACACAAACATTTATAGACATGGATACGACCTGGATAATGTGAGTGTTTACAAAAGCTGGGACACACATACACATACACTCCAAAGAGCACATACACACAAACACAGAAATACATGCACGATTAGAATTATTTACTCCCATAAAGTCCCATTTCGAGCATTACATAAGTATTTCCCTCCAACACCCTTCCCCACAAATTTTAAGTGCTGCGGTTAATAAACAAGTGGAGGTTTCGGCGATTTCCTGATGTCCATCAGCTATCTATCTAGGTGTCAGATAATATCTAGCCATCTATCATTAACAGGCAGCCACAAAACCAGGAAGCAGACAAAGGCTTAGAAGAGCATTTAGAGAACTAGCAGACAAATGAAGTTTCCTACGTACATTCCCGAATTTGGTCTTAAATAACAATGATTTCGAAATTGTAGGAAATCATAGAGAGATTTTTTTCTTTTTCCATATTTGTACAGCTAGGTTTTTCTTTATATTGTGTATTTGTACAGTTAGGTTTTCTTATATATTTCTTCTATTGATATATTTTTCTTTCCTTAGCTAAAGTTATTTTCTATATTTTATTTTTTAAATTTTATTCCATATTTATTTCCTATTAATAATCTTTTTATTTTTAAGGCCACGGGCTGGTCGTTTAAGCATTTCACCTCATATCGTACTGTGTTTGACGGTGTATGTGACAAATAAAATTTGAATTAGAATTTTGAATTTGAATTCTTTTTTTTTATTGTTTTGAGAGAAAGCATAGTCGTTAAAAATGTTTTTAATCATGCTAAAAAAAATTTAAAGGTAACTATGCAGAAACAGTATAGCAGCCTGGGTTATGATCATAGCACCGACTACGTACTATAGGTGGGTTGTGCCTCTTCATAACGCATATTAGAGCCCGAATTCTTTGTTTAGTGTTAACATGGAAAGCTTGAAACTGTCACTCCTGGAGCAATCATTCAAGAAAAAAAAAACAAAAAAAAACAGCAAAACAAAATTTTTGGTTGCCAAAATGTTGTGGTGATTTCAATTTGGCAATGTTATGGAAGTTGAGAAAATGTTGGTGTTAGGTTGTTTTCGAAAGTTTTAAAGTACTTTGTTTTAATGATGTCGGAACAACATTGGGATCGTGTTGATTAAAGGCCTCAAACGGTAATTTCAAAAATGACATCAAAATAATATTAATAGCAAACTGATGTTGCTCGAACTCCAGTCGCTGCGGTGAGAGCGCTGCGTGTTTATCACCGGACCACTGGGGGGCGTGGTGTTAATGCTAGTAAATGTGCAGCCGTTTACCGGAATCGTAAATTGGAAAATAGCCAAAAGGGTAAAAAAAACAAACGTAATACTTTCCTGCACATTCCTGTTCCTACTCAACAGTACTACACTCTAATAGATGCTACACTGTGTATTACAGAAAAGTGCAGCAGGCTCAAAGCTTCTGTAGTCAAAGGTGCAACAAACTGCACTGTAGGGGGATCGTATTCAGTTCGTAGGTTTGTGACATCGCAAGTCGAGCGACCAGGAATCGAGAATTTCAATTTGGGACAATTCAGCATGCTCTCACAAATAATAAATAGGAAAAATGGGACATGGGTTTTTTCTGCACCATTCTACTAAAGTCTATAACTCCCAACAAAAATTTTTAAACAAAACACCCTCTTTAGGACAGGCTTCTTAACCCTGAGTTCATCGATTCAACAGATTTTGTTTTTAAACGAGTTATGATATATATTCTAGCAGATATGTTAACACCTTAAATACAAGACACTTTCTTATAGCAACTTTCACCCACGCACACACACACACACACACACACACACACCAGCGCACACACTCTGTCGATGTTCGGACTCTACCTTGGAGCAGTTTTCACATTCGTAGTGCTTGCCGCTGTCATGTGACATCTGGTGGCGAATCAGGTTGGACTTCCAGTTGAAGGCCTTCGGGCACTGGTCACATTTGTACTCCCTCTCTTCTGAGTGGGACAGAGAGTGCGCCTCCAGACTGAAGAGAGAAACAGAGAGAGAAAAGAATAGGAATTTGAATCATATCAACACTTCAGTGGAGAAAGTCCCCTATATACGAACGAGTTCCGTTCCGAGAGCCTGTTTGTAAGTCTAATTTGTTCACAAGTCCAATGAACATTGTCTAGGTACTAGGACACTAGCACAGTTGGCGATACACAATATATTACAGTACAGTGTGAGGGGGGCATGGAGCCTAACCCAGTAGACCAATGGCACGAGGCGGGTACACCCTGGACGGTGTGCCAATCCAACGCAGGGCACACACACAAACACAAGCTCATTCACACACTACGAGGAATTTGGGAACAGCAATTAGCCTAATCTGTATGTCTTTGTATAACTGTGTCTGGAAACTGGAATACCTGGAGGAAACCCACCAAGCTAATCATTAAGCCAAAGAAAAAAGGAACTTTAACATTAAATTTAAGGAAATGTAAAAAATATAAAAAAAATTTAAAAGGCCAGCTTAAAATAGAATATTTAAGTTTTTTTGTTTTCTGAAAGAGTGCACTTTGCTCTTAAATAAAGAACAAGATTTTTATTTTATTTCACTATACAATGTGTAAAATTAAAGGACATTCAAATTACTTATGAATTATTATATTATATATGTTATTATTATTTTTTTCTAACTTTTTGTTTCAATATTAATCGAGAGCTTCATTTTCTCCTTCGTATGAATTTCAGGAAATTGGGATGATGCTGCTTCCTGTCGAACACGTGACTAGTGGAATATTCTAAACGTTCCACAGGGTCAAATGTGTTCAGGTAACAGGATGAGTGAATGTTAGGGGACAGAAATAAACCTGTAAAGGATGATTCATAGAGGAGGAGGTTGAAAGCGTGAGACGTTCAATGGATAATGCAAAACAATCAGAGGTATTTTGAGATGTGTCCGTGTCAGTGCTCATATTTCAGGGGAAAGTTTAACAGGGTTTAAACAAGGTTTATTAAAGATTGCTTGTGTGTTTATTTACCTCTGACTGTCCGGAAAGACTCTCTCGCATTCTTTACACTCGTCGGTGGCACTCGGGATGGCCTGGGCGGGCAGCGTGAAGCCGGACGAGGGCCGGTTGGAACACGAGTGGTTCTGATGCTCCAGCAGCTCTGAGCCTGATGGGAAAAGCTGCTCGCAGTCCTCGCAGCGGAACTGACGCTCCTCTGCACGTGGAACACGACAGATCTCTTATGATTATGGAAATAATTATAAAAATAATAATAATAATAATAATAATTTATTAAAAAAACAAAAAACAACACAGATCAGACAAAAGATTTTCTTTTATGTATAAGGGTTACGGTTGAGTGTAAGCATGATTTCTCAAAGAGTGTGTGTGTGTGTGTGTGTGTGTCTGGTGGTACCATGTATATCTGGAGCCATGGCTTCACATGAAAACTCTTCAGCCTTCATGAACAGTACAAGTTCTTCACCCGGAGAAACTTTGCGCACCACACGGTAGAATATCTACACACACACACACACACACACACACACACACATAGAAAATGTAAACACCAAAATTATTTAAAACTAATCTGTGACAAAAAAAATCGAATTAGAGAGAAATTCACAAAATACCATTACATAAAAACACACTCACACACACACACACACACACACACACACATGCTTTCCCTGGCAGCACAATAGGAATTGCGAGAAACAATCAAGGATGGTGTTATTTTTGGCAAGCCTTAAAGGGTCCGGACTATTCACTTCCTGCACGGCCTGTCGGTGACATTTCAACATTCTTATTAGAGATGTCACACACACACACACACACACACATACACACACACACACACACACACAGTGTGTATGTTGAGAGGAACATTACCCTGGAACGCTGGACAACCGACCCCTCTTTGTGTGTGTGTGTGTGTGTGTGTGTGTGTGTGTGTGTGTATGATTTAAGATGAAGCAACAAAATGCTTCTCTATTGTTTTACAGGAGAATACAGGGAACTTAGAGAACACTCGCAGCAGCATGAGAACGATAGAGCCACTCAAACCCCCCCACCCCAACACACACACATATAAACACATAAACGACAAAAGGTCACAATAATATTGTGAATATGAGACAATGGTTCATGTGAAACAGGCGGCTCAGCGTGACTGATCTACAGCTCGGGACAAACACTTAATATCAGATGTTTGGTGTTCAGGACAACACGACTAGCGCACAAACATAAAGATGAATGGATGAGTGCGGTGAGATAAAATCATTACACATAATTCAAATCTCTGTGCTCTATCATCTCTGTGTCCTCTCTGTCATCTTTGTCCGGTCTTGTTTTCTTTCCCAGTTGTCTCCCTGTCATCTCTGTGTTTTCTCTGTGTTCTCTTTATGTGTCATTTTGGTTTCCGTCTTTATGTCATCTCTGCATTCTCTGTGCTCCCAGTGTCTTCTCTGTGCTCCCAGTGTCTTCTCTGTGCTCCCAGTGTCTTCTCTGTGCTCCCAGTGTCTTCTCTGTGTTCCCTCTGTATTTTCTCTGCATTCTTGCAGTGTTATCTTTGTGTTCACTTTCTATGAACTCGATGTCATCAGTAATTTTTGATCATTAGTCCTCTCTGTGCTCTCTCCATGTGTCCTCTCTGTGCTCTCTCCCTATGTGTCCTCTCCGTGCTCTCTCTATATGTCCTCTCTGTGCTCTCTCTATGTGTCCTTTCTGTGCTCTCTCTATGTGTCCTCTCTGTGCTCTCTCCCTATGTGTCCTCTCTGTGCTCTCTCTTTCTATGTGTCCTCTCTGTGCTCTCTCCCTATGTGTCCTCACTCTCTATGTGTCCTCTCCGTGCTCTTTCTATGTGTCCTCTCTTTGCTCTCTCTGTGTCCTCTCTGTGCTCTCTCCCTATGTGTCCTCTCTGTGCTCTCTCTCTCTATGTGTCCTCTCTGTGCTCTCTCTCTCTATGTGTCCTCTCTGTGCTCTCTTTCTATGTGTCCTCTCTGTGCTCTCTCCCTATGTGTCCTCTCTGTGGTCTCTCTCTATGTGTCCTCTCCGTGCTCTTTCTGTGTCCTCTCTGTGCTCTCTTTCTATGTGTCCTCTCTGTGGTCTCTCTCTATGTGTCCTCTCTGTGCTCTCTTTCTATGTGGCCTCTCTGTGCTTTCTCTCTATGTGTTCTCTCTGTGCTCTCTCTGTGCTCTCTCCATATGTGTCCTCTCTGTGCTCTCTCCCTATGTGTCCTCTCTGTGCTCTCTCCCTATGTGTCCTCTCTGTGCTCTCTTGCTGTGTCCTCTCTGTGCTTTATGTGTCCTCTCTGTGCTCTCTCCCCATGTGTCCTCTCTTTGCTCTATGTGTCCTTTCTGTGCTCTCCCTATGTGTCCTCTCTGTCCTCTGTGTGCTCTTTCTGTTTCCTCTCTGTGCTCTCTATCTATCTGTTGTCTCTGTCCTCTCTCTCTTTCTCTCTCTCTTCTTCCTATGTTATCTCTGTGCTATCTTTGTGTCAACTCTGTTTCCCCTCTGTCTTCAGTCTCTGGGTTTTCTCTGTATTCGCTTTGTGTCCTGTCTAGACTCGCTCTGTGACTATTTAAAAATATATATATACTCAGCAAAAAAAGAAACGTCCTCTGACTTTCAACTGTTTTTACTTTCAGTAAACTTAATGTGTA
>JAOVVA010000052.1:8421566-8435666 GCA_028565275.1 Leiocassis micropogon | reverse complement strand
GTGTGATATTCGGATGTACCGATCCTGTGCAGGTGTTGTTACACGTGGTCTTCCACTGCGAGGATGATCAGCTGTCCAACATTATTGTTGAAATACACAGTCCTGAAAAAGGCCGTTTCTTTTTTTGCTGAGTATATATTCTGTTCTTTCTGTGTCGTCTCAGTGTCTCACCTCCAGTACAAATATCAAATGCATAAAAAATTCGTAGAAATTTTCACTAACCTGACCGCTGCTCGTGAAGATTACGTCTAGGGTTAGTTTATTTGAAGTTTATTTGAGCGTATGCAACTTACGCCGTGTGCTTGTGTGTGTGTGTGTTTGTGTGTGTGTGTTTGTGTGTGCAATATTATATCCACTGATAAGACAAAGCCTTAAACTCATCATTGCAGCACGTTAGAATAACACTCAGATAAACGAAAAGGGGCAAAGTTCACACACACACACACACACACACACACACACACACACACATGCTCATGCTCATGACACACACTTCATAATCCTTGACCTTTATAAGTAATGGAGTGACAAAGTTCATTTCAGTGTTTATTACCATCACCTTCTTGCTCCTGAATGATTAGGTGAGTAAATACACTAAGGCAGGGTATTATATACAGACTGACAACCGAGCACACACACACACACACACACACACACACACAGCCTTGACATTGAGGAGCAAGGAACCAGAGAGCAGGACACTCCCCCTTCTCCTGCTCCTGCATTCTTTCCCTAATGAGAGGTCAGTTCTTAGGCAGGTAACACCACACTCAGCCCTTCCTGCTGAAACACACACACACACACACACACACACACACACGCACACACACACAGTCTCTCTCTCTATTGTATAAGTGTGTATGAGAAGCGGATGTTACTCTGCCAATGTTCTGATAAACACAGCCATTAGCTCTTCATTCAGCACTGAGCAAATGAACAACACTTCACCCTTGTTGGTCTACGCCCATGACTCTCTCTCTAACACACACACACACACACACACTCAAACAACTCTGATAAGATTGAGAAACCTTTTAAAACCTTATCTCTGCCCCAAATGTTCTTAATAATTAATCAGAAAGGAAGATCAGCAGCATTTCAGCGCGATTAACTCACGTTAATTAAATTTCTGGAGTGGCACACGTGAGCTCGTTAACTACTGCAGCTGCCCGAGAAGCACATCCACACACCCACACACATATGTAGTAATAATTATAATAATAACAAATAATAATAATACTAATAATACATTCTGAATATAATTCAAAATTATAAAAATATATACAACTGAAACGTAGTTATGAAAGTGGTTTCAAATTAAAGCACACGCTTGTTAGCGTTTCTATAGTAACATCTTCATAAGGGACTTGTGACGCAATCGCAGCGTAATTATTATAGCAGTAATGTTAAAGGAACACAAATGTGGCGTTATTATTTAACACACAAAGTAGACATCTAATGAAATCATTACATTTATTCAATTAAATTCATGGAATGAGTCTCCGGTATCAGCACTTATCCAAAACTGCCGGTTTTCGTAACTGTTGCCGTGGTAACCCTGATCCATGATTATTTTCCTATCCCAGGACATCTCTGAGTGTTTTATTCTCTACATAAGAATAATATTAAACTATGATATTAATGAATATTGTGGTACGGTGGTGTAGTGGTTAGCACTGACGCTTCGCACCTCCAGGGTCTGGGTTCGATTCCCACCCCGTGTTCTGTGTTTGTGTAGAGTTTGTATGTTCTCCCCGTGCTTGGTGGGTTTCCTCCCACAGTCCAAAGACATGCAGATTAGGCTAACTGGCGTTCCCAAATTGCTCGTGAAGTGCGTGTCAATAGTGACTGGACGTCCCACCACAGTCGTAAAAAAAATGGGAATAATTACATTTCGGGCTCCTTCAGAGGTGCCTAGATTGATGGATTGATGGATGGATGGAGGTTAATGAAAGTTACATATCGTTGTCCAGGGTTATGTAGAATCTGGGAGAAAATCTACACGAGCATAAACGCACCTTGAATTCGTAGCGGGAATTCTCGACCTCGAATTCCTATTAAAGAATAACTCCATTGTCCGTAAACAATCGGATTTAATCGGAGCAGGAGGTTCGAGTTTGTCAAAAGCTTCAAAGCTCCGCTCGCTCAACCGTCTCCTAATCATCTTTGTGCAGCGCCACTTTCAGGAAAGATTCCCCAAAGAGATACGATCCAAAAGATCCTTTATGCATTATATCAGTCTGTGAGCTGCTACTGAATAGCACGAGTGTTCTTACTATATTATCTCTCCTTTCCTGTTTCGTTCTTTCTGTCTTTCTGTCGCTTCTTAAAACATGAGGGTGCCCGGAAGACATCGGGACTCGCTGTGGGTTTGTGTTATGACAAAATATCATCGCGGGGATTCGAGCTAAACGACCTGGAGAGGTGGTTATCTGTCTTCTGTCTCATTCTGCCGAAGTCTCCGTCTAACGCGAGGAACTGAGCGAGGTGGGGAGGCGGGGGATTTTTGTAAAGAAGTTGCAATATTCTTGTAGAGATCTGTTCATCTATTGGAAACACAAAAAGGTAAGGGCTTCCAGGGTCAAAGACCAGAACTGAAAAGAATGAACATCCACTTTAGAAAGCACCTGTTGAGTTTCCCTCCATGCTCCACTTCTAGGTTCTGGTTCTTCTGCTTAGAAATTAAACGAGTGTGTGCAGTTCACTGCAGTTCAACTTTTCAACTTTACTTTAAAAAAAACAATTTGATTTGAAAAAAAAAAAGAGAGTTTAAGGATTATTGATTAAAAAAACATCTTGGAAAAACATATCTTAAGAATATATTAATTTCTCATTGGTAAAGGTGATGACACTGATAATAAATTCTGGCACCGGGTTAAATAAAGATCAGGAATGTTGGTTGTTTCGTTCGCAAAATTTCCAAACTGAATTTGAAAAAATATTATTGTAGCATTTTTTTTTTTTTAAGTACGTCTAAGCTGAATCCAATATTGTGATGGCCAAAATTATTGACAACATATCTCATGTGCTAAAATTCTCCCTGTGCACAAAACAGGTGATGTCACTAATGACTTCGATCCTATCTGGCTAAAGAGTTGTGCTAATTTGAATCAATATTAGTTGGTTTAATTGATGCAAGGACTTTTCCTTACTGTTTCCATTTCTACACAAAAGTGTTTAAAACTAGCGAACTCTTAAGTAAATTGCATAATTCTTTAGCAAGTTTCTGTACTTGATCTTTAGGAGTACTGCAGACGTCTTGTCCAGCCGGACCCAGACTGTTTTGAAGACAAAAGGAGTTCATACTAAATGGTGATTGTTGTTTAGTGATTTCTCGGCATAAAATGACTAATAATTATTATCATCTTGATTGTCGCTATTAAATAAAAATTGAGAATGGTATTAAATCACTGAATTTCACTTTTGTCTGAATACTTTTGGCCAACTCTGTATATGTATAGGGATTGCTGGTTGGTCAGTCCTTTTCTGGAACACTATCCATTTTTTCCTCTTTAAATTTGACCCTGATTTAATCCTTGATGCATTTTGTAATCATGATATTTAATAATGTGATTTTCTGGTGATACAATTTACATTGAACATTTTTATAGGCAATGGACAATAATATAATTATGTTATACTGAGCTTCCTCATAGCTTGTCTCAGATAAATAAATCAAAACAAAGCACGGAAGAAAAAAACAAAAAAAAAATTTCCTAGCCAAATCTTCGGCTTGATTTAGCTTTTTAAATGTGTTGAGCATTACTTCAGTGTGAGGGTGTGAGGGTGTGAGGCTGATGCTCGGGGTCATTTTCAGCGTTAAACTTAATGGTTACTGCTTATCGTTTAGACATATGTTTAAAACGAATGAACTTTATATCGGATCGCTTCAGTGATTTCAATTGCTAACACAAGTTTGAAAAAAGTAACATCATAAATTTTGTGTTAAAGTTTTCTTATTCATCTCTCTCTCTCCCCTCCAGGTGGGCAATAATCTTTGCCATCTTTCATTCTTCACATTTCTTCAGTGCGTTACCCTATAAAGAGCCACACGCCAGGCTGAATGTGTATGTGTGTGTGAGCGTGTGAGAGAGTGTGTGTGGGTGTGGATACGTGTGTGATCCAGGCCTGTGGTCTTCCATGCTGCAGCAAAGATACAATAACTGGGAAAATGAAAACAGACACACTCGCAATAGAGACAGAGCGAGAGAGAGAGAGAGAATGTGGAGTGTGCGAGTCATATCACAACAACACCTTTATACACTGCGTTATACGGGCCATGCAGGTGTTGTGCGTGTGTGTGTTCCGCGTACCTGGTCATGTATCGGGAAAGCTGTGAGGTTGTAGTGGTGGGGAGACGGCGATATCTGGACGTGTCTTAGCCAGCTTGTGCTTTCACACACACGGCCATCGAGTCCAGGCTTCTGGTAAAGAGAAAGAAAAGTGGGCGAGAAAGATATAGAGATAGTCAGATAGATAGCGAGTGACTCTTTGATCTTTCTTTATCTTTTACAGGTTACTCAGCAGTGCCTAAACCACATGCCACCCACCAGGATGAGCGGATCTCTCTCTCTCTCTCTCTCTCTCTCTCTCTCTTAAAGTTCTTGTCATTAAAATGAATACACACTTTGACAACTTTGACATGATTGCAACATAACATGGAAAAACACACACTCATACACACGTGTTCATGCAAAATGACAACAAAAGCAAAAGTTATGATCGTGACAAAAAAAGTAGCAGACCATAGAGTAATAAGCGTGCATGTTGTCAATCATGAGTACACAATAGTTAGTAGTCACAGTACAAGTAATGACCTCATCAACGTCATGACAGATTATTCAAAACAATACAAATCAAAATAAAAGCCTGTTACTATTTAAAAAATGCACATTTTCAGGTGAAAAAGCCTATTTTGCGGTTAAAGCATCTTAAAAAGCAAAACTTATTTTCTTTTTTCTTCTTTGATATCTATTTATCTTTTAATCTTTCTTTCATGGTTTTATAAACCATTTTCAGGTTTTGTTCCCAAGCAAAAATCTAATCCCATTTACTAAGACAAAAAAGGATTTTAAAAGAAATAAATAAGTAAACAGGCTAAGTAAATAAATAAAATTTACTTTTAAAGAATTCAATTTTAAAAAGATGAAAAGATGCAAGTGCACATATTAGTCAATGTTCGTAAAAACTAATTTGCTGTGTGTGAGTGAAAAGTGAATTAAAGGTAAAAAAAAAAGCAAAAAACAAAAAAATAAAAAATAAAAAACCTTGAACTTGCATACACGGAAGCTTTCCTATCTTATCAAGCGGGTATTTATGCACGCGCGCGCGCGCACACGCGCACACACACACACATGCTCGATCTATTTCTAAAGTCGACAAAACAAAGAGAATCTGTACTTTTGTTTTTCTGTATTTTTTTTTGCGTTCAAGCCGCACCGAGATTTATATATTTATTTGTTTGTTTATACATTTCTACTTCCTTGCTGACTTTCTCTCCCCTTTGTTCACTCTTAAAGTTATGAGTTTCACTGTTTTATATTCTCCTACTGTTCTTTTGTCGTTTTTGTTTTTTTGTCGGAATCGAATCCGTGTTTGTCTCACTGCTCTGCTGAACAAAACATTTAAATATGATGATGAAAAATCTTACATGCAACTAATCCGTCCGTGTTTTTAAAAAAAACTTTTACAACAACAAAACCAAATACATAAATATACATAGGATATAAAATATATAAATTCGGCTATTATTATTATTATTATTATTATTATTATTATAAAGTATATATTTTTTGCTTCGGAATTATACATGCACTTTAATATTGCAGCAGGCTATTTATTAGCCTATTATTATTATTATTGTTATTATTATTTTGAGGTATTGGTGTTGCTGTTTTACTGTTTGCTTTTCTAACTCTCCAATAATAATAATAATAATAATAATAATAATAATAATAATAATAATAATAATAATAAAAACATAAAGCGCACTCTGATCTCCCGACCTCAAAATTTCAAACAATTTTCCAGGGTTTCTCACAAAACACAAACCATCTACATATACATTTATACTACTTGAATGCTAAGCATCCTGAAAATAAAGCAATCTCTCTCTCTCTCTTTGCGATGGATTTAAAACCAAAACGTGCAAAAAGCAAGAGATTTCAAGTGCGCTTGCATTTAAATAAAATGTATTTTTAATTATAATAATAATGAAAAAATAAAAGACAATATTTAACATATTTCCATTTAATCATCAGTCTAAGCTGTTTGGTAAAATGCATGACAAGTTTTTTTTCAGTGCAATAAAGCTTCTTCAGCGCGCTGGAATTAGGAACTGGAATACAGCTCATAAGATTTACGACACGCAGCAATCGAGTCATCTCTGCTCACTTTCCAAAGGGTTCGGAAAGAAACTCGGAGAGATCAAAGGTGAAGGACAGAGCGAGTATCAACGTTAGAGCCTTTAACACGCGCTCGAGCTCGAGCATAAAACGCAAAACGCTTACCGTGAGCTCTGCTGCACGCACGAAGAGTCATAAAAACACGCATACACACAAACACAGAAGGTGCACGCGTTCAGAAAGTCAGGGATGAGGAAGAGGATGACGTGAAGTCAAGGTTCCCGGTGTGTGTGTGTGTGTGTGTTTTGTCCCATGCGTCCACGTGTTATTAAAATAACACACACACACACACGCACAAACACACACGGAAGAAAACTTCAGCTCCGGTGCACGCAAGGAAGAAGAATCAAGCAAACTTTTTATTTTTTTATTGTTGTTGTTGTCCTCCCCTGCGTTATGGTTTAGTCGTGTCCTCCTCTGATGCTTTGCTGTGTCTCGTTAAAAGCGCATCCTTGTGCCTGTCTCGCCTCGTCCTGCCGCGCGCTGTCCGGTCCGGGGGGAGAGGGAAGGAGGGAGGGGAAATGGTGCGAGGGAGGGGTGGATAGATGATGAGCACTGAGGCGGAGGGAGGGAATGAAGGGAGGGAAGGAGGGACGCAGCGGGGTGAAGGAGGGAAGATCTCAGTCTCAGTTCGGAAGTTCGGAGCGCAGAAGCGCAGAGGCGCAGAGTTAAAAGGGGGGAGGGGGTCACAGCCAGGTCGGACCCTCAGGCATCATCATCATCATCATCACCCTGCGTCCGTAAACCACAACTTTCTCCACTCAATGTTCGTGCAGATCTCCAAAGCAACCAATGTATGCGCTCTCAGTCCATCAGTGTGCGCGCCATGGCGCACTATATTTGCCATCCAAATCCCTCCAGTGCCAAAAAAAAAAAAAAAACGATCGCACTCACTGACTTATGCTTGAACTCCAGTTCAACTTGAGCTTGAGTGTGTTAAGAAAAAGGTATTAATGTGCAAACCGTGTCGCTTGATGGTACATTCACAGCCAAAGAGATATTTATATTGAAAACAGAAGCTACACCTGTCGCGAGCTCTACAAGGCAGAAGGCCCGGGACTCTACACAGCCACACACACACACACACCACAGTAAAAAGAGAGAAGAGAGATTCACAGAAAATATATTATATTTCCAGATTAGTTTTTTTCTTAAATAGTGAGAGATGAAGAGAGAGAGAGAGAGAGCTTTATCTTATATGTACTAGTACGCTTGTTTTGGAGTTATGTTAAAATCCGTTTTAAATGAAATCATACAAGATCATATTTAACATCGTACAATATTTTAATTTAATCAGCAGTTTAAGCTCTTTGTCTATCATTTGCATGGAAATAATTCATGACACGTTTTTTTTTTCAGTGCAAGAAAGCTTTAAACTCGTGCAAAAAATTTACAACAATCGAGTCTGAGTTTCTGCTCACTTCTCAACAGGGTTAGAAGGAAACTCGGAGATGGGTGCATTTACTTTTAATAATCTGTAGAATAAGCCAGTGCTCATACGCAGCTGTATCCACAATTCCAGGTGAACGCACCTTTATTGCAAACGTTATCATTATCACCGAGGTTAGTGCAGCAATCTGGGGCAGGATGCTGCGCCCTGGACTGAATGAGACGTTTATTCAAGTCATGTTGGAGGTCAGAGAGTAAAACACTTTACGCGCTCAGCACCTCTTTAGAGAGATGAATCACTCTGTCTAGCCCGTTATCTGTGGCATTGAACTCGACGTTTAGATAATGTCCATTGTTCGTGAAATCTCGAGGCATGAACGGAGGAAGGACGGAGGGGGGAAAAGTCCCGAACGAACGCGAGAGATTCCCATGCACCGGCGTTCCTTGAGAACTCCAGAGCTCTTCCGGTCCGTCGCGCATCGACTTCCTGCCACTCCTGGACTGGTCCATTACTGGAAGTCTTTTTCATTTAGTCATAAATCGCGCCACGAGCGCTTCTATTTTCTCCCTGTCAGGGTGAAGGATTGTGTTTTATGAGCCATTGTGTATTAAATACGAGGAGGACTCTGGGAAAGGCATTGGCTCACCCCGATGAAGTGCATTATTTCATTATTGTTATGATGGCTGCGATTATTATGATTCTTAACATCTTACATATTTCTTTTTGTAAAAAAAAAAAAAAAAATCTCAGGAAGAGAATACAAAGGTATCTGGATGCCCCGATGCCTTTTGCATTGCGTTGCATATGGAGCTAAAACACATGGGCTCGTCTGTAGATGGCGTTGTGAGCCGAATAAAGAAGAAGAACATTGCTGTGGAGAAAGTTGTCCATTTGACATGTTGAACACCGAGCGCAGAAATCCCCGGAGACACCCCTAACAGGCAGGGAGGTTGAATTTGTTAAATTCGTGGATGTTTATACTCGAGCTGAGAGTTTTTATTATTTCCCTGCGTCGGGGAAAAAAAAGCGCATCAGTCATGCGCAAAGGCGCACGGGCACCAGACGACCGCTTATTACTTTCCGCCAGTGCGCAATTCCTGCGCACACATTAAAGCCGTCAAACCTGCTTCACCGACCACCAGAGATGTTTTTTCTTCTTCTTCTCATAGAAAGGAAAAAAAAAAAAAAAAACAGCTCACGCCTAAACAATAAAAGCTTATTATAAATTTATTCAACCGGCACCAGCAATAATAAGAAGAAAAGCGTTTTTGTTTGTACAACCCATTACTGAGAGCTTTATTTACACTAAACTGCTGGATGTTAAATTGGAATAGGCCTGGTTGAGCCTGCGGTGCGTGCGGTGGGTGCGTGCGGTGCGCATCACGCACGCAGCTCGCTCTGGTACCCGTGCGTCACGTTGCACATGTTCGTCCCCTTTGGGTTATTTCGAGCCTGGTGCCCTGTCTGTCTCTCACTCTCTTCTTCTCTATGTATCCGCGACTCCCCAGAGCTGCGTTTAATGGAAACACTGTGTTCGAGGCGCATTCCAGCAGCGGGGAGGAGAATTGGGAATTTCAGAAAGGGTCTATAAGAGAAAGAAAAACAAAAACCCAACATCCGAATCTAACCGGAGACAACTTTACCAGCTCCAGTCCACATCTCTCTCTCTCTCTCTCTCTCTCTCTCAAAATGTCCTTCTATTTCTGCGTTAAGCTATTGAGAGGGAAGGACGCCTGTCATTCACCCTCAGAGTGTTGTGAATGATCCATGTGCCTCCTGCGTAATTTCTTCATTAAGCATTTAAATGCAAAATAAAACACATTTGCACCATTACGCAGTTTAGGGCAAATATTTGCGGTCGGTATTATAATATCAGCTTTGTAACCTACAAGTGGTCTTGAGGTCTTGCAAATGTGTGCGTGTGTGGCCATGAAATAAATTAAATGAAATAAAACACGTTTAATAAGACTTAAGTCCTCCTCTGGAACGCCAATGACTATTAAACCAGAAGAGAGGAAATGAAAGTGGAAAAATGTAAACAACTTTTTTTTTTCTTCTTTCCCCTAGACTGTGGAAGTGTGTCTGTTGTAGAGTGCGTGTTAATCTGTAGCTCGGCTATTTGGTCCAGAGAGAGAGAGAAAGGGAGAGAGAGAGGCCCTGCTTTCCCCCGCTGTTGCCCCCCTGCGCAGTAAATTACAGCTTTATGCGCGCTCCCGCTCCATCACCGCGCGCCCGCGCCGCCAGCTGCGTTTATCCTCTCACCCCAAACGAAATATCCCACAAATCAGCTCATGCTAAGATGTATAAACTAATAAAGTAAAGACGAATAAAAACAAACTAACCTGACAAAATATCCTAAACACTGGCTCGTGCTAAGGCAGTTATCCAAACTAAAGTTTTTTTCCTTCCTTTTTAGTATTGACAAAGTTTATATACTGCCTTCTTACTAACCTTCTTACTAACTACTACGGTTTAAAAGGAAAAAAATACTAAAAGTAAGAAAAAAAAAATCTACAAAAATATGCCACATACTGTAAAAAAACAACAAAGGAAACAAAATGTTTAACAAATGATCTTGTCCTAAGTTATATAGACTAATAAATATGTTTATTAGTCTATATAAAACTAAATTGAAATACCATCAGATTGTTACAGAAACATAAATTAAAGGAAAATTGCAAAGAAAATGTTTAAAAAAAAAGGAAAGACAAATCAATAAGCTTTAAACCTGTATGTGTTTATAAACAAATTAAGGCCAGTGATTGAAAATCAGAAAAAAAATCTAAACATTTCCCTGCATATTTATATAAATGAAAGTAAAACAAACAAATCAACAAAACCAAAGTAAAAACTTAAAAAATGAAAAAAAAACCCACATTTTGCTAACAAAGTTATAAAAATTACTTAAAGTAATAAAACACCCTTAAAAAAAATCCTCTCCATTAACTTTTGCTTATATCCAAATTAAGTAAAAAATTATATATAAAACAATAAAAAACTGAAAAAATCCTACAGATTTAACAAATGTATTTAAAAACATTTAAATGTTTTTATGTTTTTATTAAATTTGAATGTATTTAAAAAAATTTAAACATGTTTTAAAAGGAAAATAATAAAAAAACAACCTGCAGTGGATGATGCTACTCCAAAAAAGAAAAAAAGGAACAAAACAAAAAATAAATTATTACATCTTATTAATAGGCCTCAAGCATTATTATAGTATGGAGTTTGGCATGAGTTGGGGTCAACTGGGGTCAACTGAGATACAGAATCCTTTCTATTACCTTTCTGTCTATTTTAAAGGTAATGGCGAAAGGAGGACAGACAGATGGAGGAAAAGAATGGAATAAACATTCGCTGGTATTTTGAGAACAAATGAAATTTCTAAATTTGATTAAATATACAAGCATATTTTATTTTAAAATGAAGGATAAATTACAGGTAACACATTCTAGTCTTTCCATTTAAGACTATATTTAAACTCCTGTTTGACCTTCTCTGTAATATCACTGTGTTGAAATTGTAGTACAACACTATCATGATGAAGCTCACACTTCAAAAATTTAGGTTTGGGGTTATGATTAAGGGCAGTAGCTCCTATTTGTGAGTATTTATAACTGTATATCAATTAATTCTATATAGCGGATCCAAAGACATTATTATGAAGTTCAATGTTTGCAAAACATACCTGTACATAGAGTCACTTTGTTGTGATTAATGTTTTTTTTTTTTTTTTTTAAATGCAGTGAAAGAGTGAAAGAGGAATTGTGCATGCCGTCCACTGTGACGTTAATTGCTTTGACAGCGGGAGCACAGCGATGTGACTCGTGCACTCTGAATGAAACACGGAGCAGCAGCCCTCAGGCACAATGAACCATTCAACACCACACAAGACTCCTGAACGGGTGGAGGGGTGGTGGTGGTGTTGGAGAGTAGTGCTTACAAAAACATAAGTGCTAGAAAGTCTTCACACTGGTTTAAAAAGCCTGTCAAAGGTCCGAGTCACAAATCGTACATCGCTATATTGAATATTAGAAGGTCCAGGAAAGTCAGAGCCATACGTTACATGCTGAGTTAAATGATTTTATACCAAAGCACTGATAATGCAGTTATAAAAGACTGTCCTGTGAAGTCTTCTTCACAACCTGCTCATACCGAATGTCCAGCACACACACACTTAATGCACTTTGTTTGACTTCATAGTACTGTATACATCTGTAGAAGAGTAATGATATATACTGTGACATTATTTGATGCCACCCCAAAGAACAATGGTTTACTTTGGAGTCTGGAGCTTCTCAAGTTTCCTTGTTATCTCATCCTTTGGCTTGATCTTTAGGAATCAAAATCTGCATCTGGATTTCCTTGCAGCTGCCTTGAGACTATCTATTGTTAAAAATGCAAGATAAATACAATGACAACTGAAAATGGAAATAAACTGTGATTAAAACATTAAAAAATCCTAAATCAAATCTCTGAAAAATGTTCTGAAAAAAATGAGTCTAACATGGAAGAGCCAAAATGTGCAGTTCCTCGAATGACCACTAGGCTCAAAAAGTCAGTCAATCCCCACAGACACCCATGTTAAATGCCAAACTTAACAGAAATAAACATTTGCATTCTGGTACAAAATTGGTTTTATGACACCGGGTTTATGACGACTGAAATATGTTAAGCCATACAAATTATGTGAGTAACAGCAGTAGCTAACTGTTTGCTATGCATCACTTTAGCTAGTTAGCTGACTGGAATTGTTGTAGTTTAACCACAAGAAATGTATAAAGTAGGAGATTTGAATGATGTCATTCATGGAATGACGAGTAAGGGGTAAGCATGATAGAGTTCAAACAAATGCAAACTAATGTTAGCATATATTAACATTAGCCACCTTAGCTAAGCTTGATAGCTTGTGGCAACTGAGTTAGATAAGCATGTTCCATTCGCTCCACCCATTTGCCCTTTTATGGATTAACCACGGTTTGGACAGAGTCAGCTCCTGCCAAGATGTCGGCAAGCAGGGCTCGCAAAGCTGAACTTCTTCAGAAAACATATGGGTGATGTCACAGAGAGTTTGTCCAGTTCTTATACATAGGCTAGTTTTTGTGCTATTAGGACTGTAGTGCCAGTAAATCATTAATGTAATCCTCAATTGAACGGCTCTGAACTGTAAAATTGGCGATGATGTATTGTGATTTTTAATCCAATCGCTGTGAAATAAATTGATTGATGCTAATGGATTAGCTACAGTGGCTGAGCTGTATTACTGGAACTGGCATTTTCGTCTCTCTCTTTGTGAGCTTTGTCTTTTATGGAGTTTTGTGGGCGTGACTAAACACAAATCAGCTGTGCTCTGAATGCGCTTGGTGGATAGATTTATAGCTGATTGGCATTTATTAACATATAAACAGAAGCACTAAGCAAATCAGCACGAATTAAATGTTTATAAATCGGACTAAATTCGACCTGCGAAACAGTCTGTGCTCAAAACGTCACTGTAGAATTGATAAATGAAGCTCGTTGTTGCTTTATATAGGCATTTGAATTGACAATGGTTTGAATAGTACGCCATTAAAGGTTACCGAAAGCCAAGGAATGTACCACCAGCAGGGGTTGTGGTGGGGGACTGCAGGGTGGGGAGACGTTACAGTCAGCGATAACGGTATACTTCCCTTGCGGACAACTCACACACACAGGCCACACTGTGTGTAGGGCCGCGGGGTGCGATAAAACCCCGCGCTGGTGTCAGAGGTAACGTTTTGAAAGCATAAATTAGGCGAACCAGAGAGGAAAAGGAGGGGAGAGCGTCTCCAAAAACGCCACGGGACATACTGGAAACTTCAACAAGTCATCTCTACCCACAGAGCGTCTGCTTTTACCTCTCACTAACACTCCTCCTGTGTGTGTGTGTGTGTGTGTGCCTGTGTGTAAGGGGGATGGGGTGGTAATTAGACCATGTTGTTGGACCCTGTAGTGAGAGCAATTTGCTTCTTAAACATCCAGTGATATGATCTTTTAAAAAGGCAATTGTGTACCACAGGAAAGATTTAGATCATACCACTTAAGATCCAGAGTGGTGTTGATCTACAATAAGCTCATATTCGTAAATTTTCTCGCAATTGGAAACCAGACCTCTTTAAAGTACCCTCATTACATCCAAAGCTTGACCCCTCCTCCCCTTTCCTCTCCTCGTCTCTCCGTCCGGTGACTCTTTCAGACTGCTTAATGAAATTCCTCTGGAGCAGGACGAGTCATTTGAGCGCTCGCTATGTGTTTAATAATCATGCTTACACGAAAAGCAGGGGGTAC
>JAOVVA010000052.1:8380671-8394791 GCA_028565275.1 Leiocassis micropogon | reverse complement strand
TCCTGGGATAGGCTCCAGGTCCCCGCGACCCTGAATACAGGATAAAGCGGTATAGAAGATGAGTGAGAGTGAGTGAGCCTACAGCATACTGTACATCACCTGGTTGCGCTGCAAACTTGTAATTTTTTAGTTTTTTGAGTATGCAAAGTAATCATGCTAACTAATTTTCTGACTTTATAGCTTGTGACGAATCCAATTTAAACAACTTTTTATTATATACTGCATGTTATCATGAAAATAGGTACAAATCATAAGAAATTAGGCATTTTCATTGATTGGTATATGAATTAATGTTTAAAGTCAATTCTCAAAACTAACTTTAATTAGTATCACTTAGTAGTAAGATGAATTTCGCCTGTATACATGTTCAAATGAATTCCAGAAATCTACAGAAATTCTCGTGTTTGAAACTCGATGATTTTAATATAGCAAATTTACATAGCGCTTAGGAAACTTAAGAAACTAAGTTTCTAGCATGTTGTTAATTTAATAGTTTTATTATTATTATTATTACTATTTCATAAAAATACAGTCCAAGAAAAACGACATTTTTAACCCAAAACTCTATATTGATTTGTTTTTACTTATTTGCAACTTCTTCCACAGTTTATTTTCCTTATAATTTAGCAATTCTGGGACGCCAAAAAACAGGGGAAATGACATCAATAATATGACAAAAACCTCAAACAAAAAAATAATATACACTCATCCAGTGTAGTTTATTTTCTCTGTGCATTTCCTCGGTAGTCCTCAACTTCTTTCCTTTCTTTTCCTGGTTAAATGTGCTTTCATTTCTTTTGCTTTTCTCCTTGGAGAGGTTTCTACATCTGGTGCACACACACACACACACACACACACACAGACACACACATGCACGGAGCTCGGCTAACCCATCAATCACCTTAACATGCTAATTAGCGGGATTTATTTTATTCAGCAAAAATAACACTCAGAATCCCATTACTTTGTCTGGCCTGAGGGCTCGAGTCCTCTCTCTCCCCGTGTGTGTGTGTGTGTGTGTGTGTGTATGGGAGAGAGCAGAGAAACAGAGCGAACAAGAACAAGAGAGAACCCTGTTTTATTATTTATGCAGCCAATCAGGACTCCGCATGTGTGTGTGTATATTTTCATGAGTAAATGTGAGAAAGGTTAGATATTTATATAAACAAGTTTACTGTTATTTACTTTTGTAAATGTTATTAACTTAAAAGAAACTTTAAAATCTGATCATACTTTTATTTTTGATAGAAATATTCTGGAAAACATAATGAATCAAACTTGTACTGTATGTTATTTTTGCCAACTTTACGTGAACAGGATAGCATACATACATCACAGCTAATTTTTCCCTACTGACTCTCTCGTGTTTTGTCTAGTCTGTTTTGTTATGGCTCATAACTAACGACTTGATCAAAGCGTGACATTCACTGTGTTGCACAAGCACACCTAGCTAACTAACAATTACAACCCTTTCTTTAAACAGACTAGCCATTATTTACAACCATATTTGGCCAACATGATCTGTGTAGAAAAGTCAGACAGCTAATAAAAACATTCAACATCATTCTGGTGAAATACGTTTAAAGCTGAGGTGCCAAGGTACAGAATGTTCTAGGTAGAAAAAAAAAATTATCCTAAAAACCTATGTTAGTATTTTTTGCTATTGTTGGCTCTTTCCCAGAATTCAGTCACAGGGATATCCAGTGGGTTTTTCCAAACCACTAGCGTATGTTTTGATTGAGTGTATGAATGTCTAAAACCTTTGTACTGTACTTGAAACCATTATGTCACTAAATTCTGTGAACGGTTTCACGTAAAATTTAACTTCCCTGAAAGAGTTATCATAAAAATAAAAAAAAAGAAATGTAAATATTAATACTTCTACAGGGTTGATAATTTCACATAATATTGTTATTGCGACCAAAGAAAAAAATATGCTAACTTTATGTAGGGAATTCTATCATTTGGATTGTTATAGACGATCATTAAAACTGTTGCATGTTTACAGTTTTGGACAAACGACCATAGATTTTGTAGTGTAGGAAAAACAAAACAATAAACAAACAAAAAAAGATAAAAAAAAAAAACAACAACTCACTGACTCAAATAAAAAAACAACAACATAAGTAAGTAAAAATGTCCTGAATTTCAGCAAATTTGCTAAAAATGTCTCATGACATTCCCAGATAATTATCTTCCTTATAAAAAGACATTAAGGTAATTTGGAAATGAGCAAATATGTTTACAAAGAAACCTGATATTTTTTACATTTGTTATATAATACTCACTTTGTAACAAACATTTATAACTTTTCCTTAATTCAATCACCATTATCTATGCTTTGGTCATGATTCCTCGAGTCCTGGAACATGGGAAGAAAAGCTCCGTAGATGTAATAACCTGGTGATTCAGTACATTCAGGTCGTCAGCTGACTTTATATTATTGCCACATAACGTTGCTGAGTCTAGACCTGAGCAACTGAAACAACCCCAGATCATAACACTGTCTCCAGAGGCTTGTACAGCGGACACTATGCATGACGGGTGCATCGCTTCGTGCGCTTCCCTTTTTAACCTGACACGCCCATCACTCTGGAATAGGGTCAATCTGGACTCATCAGGTCACATGACCTTTTTTCATGGCATTTTTTTTTTTGACAAATGAGACACACAGCTGTTTAGTCCCAATCCTATGAGTCATATTGTGTGCGTATGGAAATGCTCTTACTGTCACTATTAAACATAGCTACGGGTTTTACTGTTGTTTTTTTTTTAAACATGTAACATTACCAAGTGTTAACTGTAAGTGTTTTCCATTTCTTCCTCTAAGTTCAGCATTCAGCACTATCCCTTCCAAGTTTAGGTAATGTGTTGAAGGGTTCTTAACACCAGTTCCAGTAATTTCAAATCTCCCTAGTTGTTTTCTTTGCTTGATGCAGCCCTTTTTTCCTTTGGTTAGGCAGTGTATTAGCCTTTACAATAAATACAATATTAATGTATTATGTTAACTATGCAACAGAAAAAATACTGCAGTCTTGTGCTAAAAGAATAATGTAATGCAATATCCGGTATGTTTATAAAACACATAACACATCTAGCGTTTTTAACAGTTCCAGAGTTCTCAATCGTACGCTTGGGATAAAGCGCCGGAGTTTTGTATCAACGTAGGGTTTCCTTCAGGTTCTATGCTTTCATCCCACCTTTAAAGAAACTATCGTGAACGTACTGTATTCAGTGCCATGTGATGCAGGTTTTTCCCCTGTGTATGTCCAGTGCTCTTGGGACAGACTCGGGGGTGCACTGTGCACAAGATGAATGGATGAATGCCTCAATTAAGTTATGACACAATTCCTCACACAATAAATTACGCAAGAACAAAACAGAAAGGACATTTTCTCCACGTTTACCCTTGAGAAATGAAAGGATTAAACAAGAATATGTGTATAAATGTGTGTGTATGAGAGAGAGAGAGAGAATTAATCACTACTGGCATGACACCACATCGTTCTTCCTCCCTCGTTAGATTAATTAGCCGTGTACATGAGCGCGTCCCTGTTCTGACTAAGACATTAGCACATAGAGCGGAGACAGCAAGCGGGGTTTGTAGTCTCTCGTTCCTCATCTATCGCTTCCTCCGTCTTTGTTGCCAAAGCGACGCACCAGTGGAGGACTTCTGGGAAAGTCAGGAATAATTAACGGTAATTGATTAATGGGCACAAACGAGCCATCAGGCGTCTTTGCTTTAACAAGAGAACGATGACAAGGACGAGGTGCGCAGAGTGGACGTGAGATGAAAGGACGAGTGACGGAATGTGTTTTTTGAACTTTTGCAGAGGTGTGTGTGTGTGTGTGTGTAGTGTCATGTGGGCTTCATATGTAGTGGCTAATTAGAAATCACACACACACACACACACACACACACACACACACACACACACACACACACACGTTTAATAATCCCCAGAAGTATGACATCACAACCATTACCTAATACACACAGCACCTGGGATGAATCCTGTGTGTGTGCAATAATAATAATAATAATAATACTAAAAAACTGTTTAATATGATGTGTGGGCGGGGTTTAAGCACCAGTGGGCGGGGTCAACATGCATTTACAGTACAAAGAGTCATAGCTTATTATGGCAGTGACGTTATTTTAAAAGTGTGTGTAAACTTAAACACTACCAGATTTTAGCGAGATTTTCTACACCCGCTGGCCACTTTAATAGGAACATGTACGCAATAATTCAAATTCAAATTTTATTTGTCACATACACAGTCATACACAGTACGATATGCAGTGAAATGCTTGCACGACCGCCAGTGACCTTAAAAATAAAATAAAAACTATATATAAGGAATAAATATTAATAAAAAGAAAAATAATAGTAAAATAAACTGTACAAATAAGGGCATAATAAAAATATTACAAAATATAGAAATATAGGAATATAGGGGGGAAAAAAAACGACTGCTCCAATAATTCAATCAGCACCATCATATGACTATTAGGGTTTTTTTTTTTGTTTGTTTGTTGTTTGTTTGTTTTTTTCTAGTAGACTCATCTGACACTCATCTTGGCTGAGGCAAATCCGATGTGGTTTTCTGCCTCAGAAACGGTTTTAAAGAGTGCTGAGCGCTTTTTTGCATTCACAGGACTGCCACGTTTTCATAAATTGTTTGAGAAAATGTTGTTTGTGAACATTTTAGGGATTTTTAATTTTTGTTTTTTTTTATTTTAATGAAAGTGTTTTAGGCAGGATGGCACGGTGGTGTAGTGGTTCACACTGTCGGCTTGCACCTCTGGGGACTGGGTTCGATTCCCTGTGTGCATGGAGTTTGCATGCTCTCCCCGTGCTTGCTCGGCTAATTGGCGTTTCCAAATTGCCTGTAGTGTGTGAATGAGTGTGTGAGCTCTGTGATGGACTTGCACCCCGTCTAGGGTGTACCCCGCCTCGTGCCCTACGTCTCCTGGGATAGGCTCCAGCCCCCCCCCCCCCGCGACCCTGTACACAGGATAAAGCGGTGTAGACGATGAGTGAGTGAGTGAGTGTTTTAGGCAACTGGGTGTAAAAGAAAAGTCTGGAAGTTTCAATATTCCTGCATGGATTCTTTCCTTGAATTGGTTCGACGTTCAGTCAAATATGTCCTGACAACCCTACTGTATATATTATAACATTTGTTCCCTCTCACTCTTACACCCACACACACACACACACAAGCACACACTGCATGGTCTGGCTGGCCAACACACTATAGTTTAGAGCTGTCACGTTGAGAACTCTATTAAGCTCCCAGAAACATCCACTGCACACACACACACACACACACACACACACAGCATTTGGCTCTGTCTCTCTGTCCTCCCTACACACACACACACACACACACACATCTCTCCCGCTGTAAATATTTGAGGTCAAAAACAAAGAGGAGTCAGGGATTCATTTAGTCGGTTTGAAAACATGACACTGTGATTAAAGATTGTGTGTGTGTGTGTGTGTGTGTGTGTGTGAGAGAGAGAGAGAGAGAGAGAGAGAGAGAATGAGGCAGAGGAGCTTGGCAGAGAGAAACCAACATCATAAAACAGTGGTGGGGGGCAGAGGATAGAAAGGAGAGAGAGAAGGGGGAAGGATGGAGGGATGGAGGGATACGGGTCTTGAGGTTCGTGGTAATAGCAGCATCAAACTACTGTTCTGTGATTCTCTGATCAGGACCATATGAGGCGTCCGACATCTGCTCTACAGACCTCATCTATCAGCACACACACATGTGCGTGCGTAGGTTCTAGTGCTCACATGTCAGCAGCAGTCTGCTTAAGTGTAGTGTGTGTGTGTGTGTGTGTGTGTTTGTGTGTGATTTTCACTACGGGAAAGTCTTCAGGATAGCAATTCTTCTCTAACCTGAGAAGGTGTGTGTGTGTGTGTGTGTGTGTGTGTGTGTGTAAAAGTAACTCCCTTACCTCATGGACATTCCACATCATGACCTGTACTTATAAAGAGATAAAAAGTCCACGTCGTTCTTTTCACATGACCTGCTTGATTTAACGGGATTTAAACACTTCTATATGTTTGTGAGTGTAATGTTCATTTCGATGGTGTTTATATGGTTATGTGTGTCTGTGAGTGTGTTTGTGGTCGTGATGCGTGCGGTGTGAAATGTGTGTTTTTGGTTCCTGCGTTTGATTGGCAGCCTCCTAACGAGCTGTAATTAAGGCTTAAGATCCTCGACTGCTAATGAGCGCTAACAAGCTTAACGATAGAGACGTCTCTCACACACACACACACACACACACACATCGGTCACTGTCAACCTCAGCACTGTGCTCATACACACACACACACACACACACTCACACACTTAGTTATTACTGTCTGTTCAAGTTACAAAAAAAAAGAAAAAGAGAGATTTTTTGAGCTAGTAATTCAAAGAGGTCTCAGGTCGGAAAATTTCTCAGCATTTGTCGCTATTTATCACATTTATATAAATGTATCATATTTATCACATTTATATAAAATTACATTTATTTATTTATCATATTTATCACGCACTAAGGTTAAAATTGACCGATCACTCAAGGGCGTTTTTTGCTCTCTAGATTATTTGCTATCCTTAGCAAGCTAGCTTTATTAGCCTTTACTAGCCTCTGTGAGGCGCAAAACCTCAGGGAAGCGACATAACGGCGGTCACACGACAAACATAGCATGATGTTAGATTACGACAGAACATCTCTTTCCTCTAAACAAAACTTTTCCTAGCTAGCTAGCTAACTTTAGGCGACTATCCACTCTGTAGTTTATGTTAACGTAATCAGTTGCCATCTATCTCCATCTATCTAGGAACCTCTGTACTCCAGCTAGGGACTGTGGAGGCCACTGGTGACCGTTGTTTTTTTTTTATTATTCCCATTTTTACCGCCATGGTGGGTCAACATTCACACGCGCATTCACACACTACGGGTAATCTGGAAACACCAAGTAAAACGCGTAATCTGCATGTTTTTGGACTGTGGGAGGAAACCCACCAAGCACATGGAGAGCACATGGAGACCCCGAGGTGGGAATCAAACCCGGACCCTGGAGGTGCACAGCGTCAGTGCTAACCAATACATCTAATCTAAATGCTATTCGCTGATGTGAACAATAAAAGCTTGTTTATTCACATTTGTGTAATACTGAGCCGTAATGAGGGGAAAATACCTGGCCCTTGCTCCAAACTGAATCCTCCCTTCCTAATTATTATTATTATTATTATTATTATTATTTACTACTAATTATGCACTACTAAGTGCGCACATTGGAGTTTGTACTGCAGACTTGATATCTGTCTTAATGTGTGCGGTCAAAACCATGAGATTTATCAACATTGGCAAATGTTCTTCCACAATATAGAGGTGGTTGAGCTACACACACACACACACACACACACACACACACACACACACACTCAGAGGACAGCTGGGCAACAGGGCATGTGTGAAGGGATTTTGTGTGTGTGTGTGTGTGAGTGTGTGTCAGCTCTTTGATTAATGACTCGATGAGAAACAGAATCATTCTGAAACACAAAGACGAACACACAAGCAGACACACACACTCTCTTTCATTACGTCTTTGTTGTTAACCGCAAAGTTAACTCAACAGCTACCACCGGACTCCGTGCCAAGAGAGAGAGGAGTGTGTGTGTGTGAGAGAGAGAGAGGGGGAGAGAGAGAGACTGTCAGCTGTTTTGTATATGTTCATAATTTTTATTCTTAAATATTTATAGTCATTTAAATATACTCATTTAAACACACCTAATGTGAATTTATCCTTAGTCAAGAAAGCTGTATTCATTTTTACTATGGATCACTCGACCATGTGTGTGTATGTGTGTGTGTGTGTGTGTGTGTGTGTGTGTGTGTGTGTGCGTTTCACTGTAAGTCGGCCTTCCCAGGAATGTTCAGCAGTTGATATGAACAGTGCGAGAGCTCAACCATGCACATGCATATGTGTGTGTGTGTGTGTGTGTGTGTGATATCATCTTTGTGGAAAGGTCAGATGAAAGGGCTGCCACAGAGAATTTCAAATGCAAAGTAAAAGAAAACCAACAGTGAAACTCCTCACGCTAAACGACACTCGCTTTTGTTTTCCGTCTGATGATGAGAAGGTTTACACCTGGAGCCACGTCTCAAATATCAACCAGCGTGTTTATGAGTGTTTGTGATAATTTGTGATTGGATTTTCAAATAAAACCCCATGACCAGGACTTGTTTAAACCCACTGAGTCACACTGAGTCACGTTCCCAGTACATCCTCAAAAATCCGGTGAACGCAGGAAGAACCTGTACAAACGAGCGGGGTAGAAACCGGTAAGAACGCAGTATTGTCTCTACTGACGTTGGACATGGAAGGACGTACCTTATTGACGACGGCATCGATCAGTTGACGGCGTAATTAACTCCTCCTAGGCACTGCATTGATTTACTATGAGCACGGGAAATACTAGATGCTCTTCTGACTGAGTTGTCATCACAGTTGTTGCTGTCACTTTGTTTCTCAACGACCTCTTCAGGTTTGTGCTATGACCATGGTACTGTAAGTCCAGGCCATGTTGTAGAAGACTGCATTAATTTCATATTATGTCTTCCTAGTGCTTACCACATATGCGGTCTGCATGCAGCAGGTTATGTCACGTTCAGAGAATTTTGTATAAATACTTTGTGACACTGCACGTGTCGAGGTATTTGTACAACCCGCCAGACGCAATGACAATGTAGTATGTGTGCGATGAGAGTGCGGTGACCAGAGCTTAGTTCGATCTCACTGGTGACTATTTTTGGTGAGCGTGCGATCATGTGAGTGTCAGAAATTGACTGACCATATGATGGACGCATTAAGAAACTGATGATTTTCCTGCTATTCCTGCTGCGTTCTTCAATATTTTTAGGACTTCGGATTCTCTCAGTTTAACAGCATTTCCACACTTGGCCTGAATACTTGACTTTGCATCCAGGACCTGTTCTGGGCTTGTTTTCCTTTTGAAAAAAGTATGTTTTTTTAATGCAGAAATTTAAGACAAAAAAAGTGCACAAAAAAACAAATAAGTAAAATAAACATCCAGTGAGAAGCAATGTTAATGGAGGAGAAAGATCATACTGTACATTATGTGACTGTGACCGTACCTAACTGTTCTCTTTCTCTCTGTCGAACTACACATGTGATCCAGACCCTCTCTGCCCTCCGGACCTATCCGACTAATCCTGATGGCTGCTTCTGGTTGGAGATCTCGTCGTGTGGAGGCGCCATGTGGTCTGTTCGGTATGCTTGTGGTTACTGGGGACGGTTCCATTTGATGACCATGAAGATGGTCTTGGACTCGGCTGACGCAGGCAGCTGTTATCTTGGGACTTGTCAGTGAAGTTGCTCAATAGTTCAGGACTGAAATTCCTACAAACTATTTTGTACCAGAGCCTTCAATGATGGAAGTGGAATCCATATTAACCTAAACACGTCTCCTGTTATACTGAACTTCTAGCCTCCTAACACACAGTATGACTGCAGATTAATTCCTGCTATGCGATATCATCCAACTGAGGATGAGACGACCTGTTGAGTCTGTTTCCTCTTAACGTTTCTTCCTATTGCAGGAAGTCTCAGGAAGTTTTTCCCTGCCACCGTCAACCTTGGCTTGCTCATCAGGGACATACTGATCATTATGATTTATACATATTGAGGAAAATCCCAGATGAACGTCCCTTATATTAACATGCTTCAGTTCTATAGGTTGCTTAACTTCGCAGCAGGACTCACACTGAGATAAATAAAAAATTTCGGACGCATCATTTCCCAAAAATCTCCATATATAGGGGTAAGTTTGAAATTTTAGGAAACTTTGCTTACAAAACATCCCCTAGGTTCCAGCTGGTTTGTAAAAGCACACTCTGCCACACATGATGACCTCATCAAGCTTTCAGGTAGGCGTAATAGCTCTTTGAATACCATCCTTTAAATGAACTTTGTGCAGTATCATTTCCACAGACACCGTTCCCATCACATGCATCTTTAAAGCCTACAGCAGACCCTGGAAAACACACTGTTGGTTGTCTTTGGTCTCAGTGTCAGTAAACTGGCGGTTTGAGAGCACATATTGTCATGAATAATACGACCAGCAACCCTACTGATGACCAAAGAATTCTTTTTACGACGTGTGACTTTTTTTGTCAGCAAAACCAGGCCGCAGTCTAACCGTGGATTAGCACGGCACAAAGTGTTCTAGCTGAACTGCATTTGGGGATCAGTGTGCACATTTCATTGTTATTATTTTTTTTGTTCGCATTTCCTCCTTAATCATAAATTCACACACACACACACACACACACACACACACACACACACACACACAGGAACTTTAACATTATGACCCTAACATAATGACTTTTAGCTGCACTAAAACAGACAATAGGCTGCCTAAGTGTGAGTGTGTGAGTGTGTGTGGTTGCGTGGAAGCGGGATATATGGACCTGTCAAGGAAAAATCCAGCGTTCAACTCATCCTCATGTTCACGGGTTAATGAAGTCTGTCCCTCCCTCAGCTGCACGCTGGCTCTGTGTCTCCGTCCACACTCCTCTCCTCTGGATTTATCTCTCTGTGTCTTTATGAACAAACGACAGCTGAGCGAGGGAAGGAAAAGAGGAAGGAGAAGCCGAGGCCATCTGTGTCCGACTCTTAAAGGGTGGAGTTAATGATGATAATAATAATAATAATAATAATAACTAGCCAATGACCTAGGAATCACCCTGACTCATCTTCATGACAAGACAAGACAGCAACCGCGTTTTTACATTTTTTTTTGTTGGGTGAAAGTGCAAAGGTTAAACTGGAAGTAATGCTGGAGGATTCCACCGGCGGAGAGTGGAAGGTGACGGCGTGCTCTCTTCACTGTGTAAATTTCTCTCTCCATCTGCTCATCTCTTCATACGCCGGCTGATTATGCGAGTGGAATGGACTCATACTGTGAACAGAGTTCATGACCTACAGATGACCTCACTTTGACCTTGAGGTAGCGTGAGAGAATCTGCCTTTCTGTCTCTGTCTCTGTCTGTGTTTTTTTTTCTTCTGTCTAACTTTTTTTATAGTGTATTGAATAATAATATTTAACACACAAATTCAAAAAACATTTGCTTATGGAATTTGAACACATTTTAATGTATGCATAAGAGGAAATCTGAACATCATATAGTAAAAAATTGTAATACCAATTGCATTCTGTATACACACACCCACACATACATCGGAAAAAAAAAAGAAGAAAAATCAGACACGGTATTCGTCGATAAAAGGCGAGAGAAGTGCGTTACCCTCTGTGTACGTTTCTGTTTTCAGAACTTTCTAAATGCGGCTTAATTAGCGGAATTTGATCTCCGCCTGAGAGTCCTGGTGGAGCGTGTGTCAACTCGGCGCGATAAGAAACACATCAAACACACACGAATGCGCGCATGTCGGCCCCCTTAAAGCCTGCCACTGTTATCAGGATGCAGCAGCACCGCAGCAGCGTACACACACTTGTTTACTTCTCCGTCCGACCGGAGTACGTTCGAGAGGTAGGGGGTAGGTGGTGATGATGGGGGGGGAAGGGGGTGCTCAGCAGGGTGGGAAAATGCTCCTGGGGCTCGAGAGGAGCGATTTGGAACACAGCCAGGACCCCTGAGCTAAAATAATATTTTGATCTTAGAACTCATGGAAACATGAACATGGAAAAGCCACACAACCATGCATGATGATGTCTGATCTTAGCTTGTCGGATGTTTCCTGTAAGAGTTTGTCCTGATGATTAAGGCGTCATTACTACCTCCAGGTGTTTAAAGAGGAGCAGCCGTGACTGGTCTGGATCTGATCTCCTCTTTTGACACCAGAACACTTCTGGGAAGTTTCTGTTTTCTTTGTAACATCTTGGGAATCCATCATAAAAGCGACTGAAAACCACCAGCACTGCCCAAAGTGGTTATGACTGGAGTTACTGTAAAAGCACACACACTCACAACCACACACACACACACACACACACACACACACAGACTCAAGGTCAGCTAATTTAGGCTGGTTTGATATAACTCATGCGACGTGTGTGTGTGGCTTCATGTCGTGACCAGCAATTTTGGTTTTAAGTAGAGTTGGAGATAACCCATCCTGCATGTGTGTATGTGTGTGTCGGAAAGAATAGAAGAAAATCGAGTGTGTGTGCGCTCTTTGGTATGCAGGAACACTGAACTGAGAGAACAGTACCTTGATGTATCTCTTATGAGTGACAGGCACTTAGTAAGCGTGTGTGTGTGTGTGTGTGTGTGTGTGTGTGTATGAGAGAGAGAGGGAGAGATGTATACCCAGCAATGACAGCTACTCAGTGCACTCGCCCCTATCCTCCTTTTTATTAGCCTAATTAAAAGACCTACATTTGTCTCCGTGACGACTGCGCGCCCTATCACGGCCTTATTTACCGGCTAGGCATCTATGGTGATCCCGCCGCCGTAACGACCAGCCTCTCTGATTGTTTCCCTGACAACAGAATGCATCATCTTCTCGCTCACATCTAATATCACTCACACACATACACACACACACACGTGCACAGACACACACTCGGAAATGGATGGAACTGTCAGGTATAAAAGCCCATTGTAGCCTTACAGAAGGTAGCGGCTATCAATAAATATGCCATGCCGCTACGTGCGTGTGTGTCAGTGTGTGAGTGTGTGTGTGTGATGGATAAAGCGAGTGACTCAGTGTAAATAGCCCTAATGCCTTATCTCTTATTTAAATGGAGTTCACTTACTTACAGTGCCACAGGGCCAATGCTTTCTGTCTCCCTCACACACACAAACACACACACACACACACAAGATCTCAAAGAGGGATTTATCTGAGTCTGAGCTGGCTGAAAGGAGATTTGATGGGAATGTGTGTGTGTGTGTGTGTGTGTGTGTGTGTGTGTGTGTGATGCACCTGATCAGACTGGACCCTCCTGCCCCGGCATCACCCCCACTGTTAACAATGGCCCATCCGTTACCGTGCCGACAGGCAGAGTGACAGGCCTATTTGCAGGCCCGGCTGAGCTACTCTTGACTTATTGGATGGCACATCGTCTGGGGCGACGGCCTTGTGACAGCACACACACTTCCATTTGGGTGAAAAATCTGGTTAATTTGGCCAGTGTGTTCAGGGTTCTAAAGAGAGGCGTGGCACAGTTCCTAAACAAATGGACGTGCTTCGTGAATACACAGCGGATAGTCTAATCTCTTACAGTACAGTAAGTCCCCTACATACGAACTTTCAAAGATACAAACCTTGCACGTGTTCAATCGCAGAAGTTAGATTAAATGTCCAGCGTACACTGTCATGTGTGTGCAGCATGCAACCCAGGATGTCTGGCGATGAAGCTGGTACTGCTAAGAAGGACCAAACAGTACCAATGGAGACAAAAGTGAAATAATTGAGAGAATGGATCACACATCGCTTGTTCTATTAACTTGAATTTTTTAACCATCGGCACAATTCTTAAGAACAAAGACAAGGTTGTGAAACATGTTAGTTTTATACTGTGTATAGCCACAGTATAATTATTATTATTATTATTTTTTCGGAAACGATGTGTCCGAAACGTTTGTCCCATCTCCCTGCTGTAAAGCAACCTATAGAACTAAAGCTTGTTAATGTTAGGGATGTTCAAGTCAATCTGGGACTTTTAATGAAATTTCTTGTGAGTGTTTCCGCTAACAATTATGTTAGTATCCTAGTACATAGATAATATTTGTGAGTTTAGTTATTTTTGTGGGGTTTTTTTTTTTTTTTGCATTTTCTGCAAGCTTCAGTGAAGACATAGTACCATGGGTCCCAAGAATGTTAGCAAGGATGACAGCAAGAAGAAAAGGGAGACACTTTCAGTTTGGTTTTTAAAGCAGCCGGTGCCAAGTGGAATCATAAATTAAAGTGCCCCAATTATGCGTTTTCAAATATGATCTTTCATGCAGTGTGTCATGTAGCTGTATGTGAACATAAACTATCTGCCCTATCTGTGACGCCGACAGTGCACGATAAATGAAGTTTTTGTCTATTAAAAAAAAGAGTCGGCTCACATTCGCCTAA
>JAOVVA010000052.1:8325047-8347953 GCA_028565275.1 Leiocassis micropogon | reverse complement strand
ACACTCACACTCACACCCTTGTGTTCTCTACAGGTTTCTTGCGACATTCCTCATTTACAGTTCCAGATGACTGTGGGTTTCCATTCGGTCTCGCTGTCTCTCTGCCAGATGAGTCTGCCTCCCCATAAACCTAAATTAAAACCTCATCCAATGCAGTGTGTGTGCGTGTGTGTGTGCGTGTGTGTGTGTGTGTATGACTGTATTTTCTCCAAAAACTGAATGTTCATTCCTTCTGAGGTCCTTTGTTTTCACACACACACACACACACACACACACACACACACACCTTCCATAAAACAATATCAGGAGGCTTTCTTCGGAAATCAACAGGCCATAATTCACTCTCAGACTGTAACTCGATAAGTGAAACCCAATCCTGTTCTAAAACAGGAGGAAGGAGGAAAAAAACCCGCGTCTGTTTGTGTATACGTCCATCTTCTTGTACTACAGCACGGACAATGAAGTGTTGTGGATATGGGACTGTTATCTCAGTGCTAAACATGTCAGGGAAAATCAATGGAGAAATAAACACAGGGAACGAGAGAGCGAGACAGAGAGAGAGAGAGAGCGAAAGGACGCAGAGAGAGAAACAGTGAAAGACGGAGAGAGAGAACGAGTTAAAGCACAGAAGATGACAGACATTAACAGCATTAGTCCAACGAGAAATGCTTTTAGTCCAACATCTGAAATCATGTCTATGAGGAGGGTTTTTTCTGCTCCTTGGTTCTCCAGCCCCTTGTAGAGAGCCTGATATGCGGGGGGGGGGGGGTGAAAGGCAGATGAAGAGAGATGGGTGAATGCAGACTGACAGAAGAAGACTGAGAGATGACAGACGGGGGGGTCCAGGGAGCAAGAGCATGGGGACTGAACAACAACAAGAACATGACAGTAACCAAGACTTTCATTATATGAGCATGGACATGTGACATGGACATGTGACATGGACGCTCCGCGCCTCCCCGCACACACACACACACACACACACACACACAGATGGTTGGTAATGCAGCAAATACATTCTGTGCTAGCCTTAACTCTAAGCCCGCCAAAATAAAAACTTTATGCTTTTTTTTTAAAAGTGTCCCCACTTAATCAAGACCATCAGATTATCTTTACGTCCTCATCCTTACATACTGTAGACGCCATGTAACACAAATGAACAGGAATTATTGTGCGTTCATAAATATTCATTTTCATATGCACACACAGTCTCTCTTTCTTTTGCGCACACACACACACACATGTGCGACCCTGCTGCTCCTAGTTTCTTCCCCCGTGTCGTGTGTTTGGCCGTCTCGCCTGCCTCAGTCTCTCCCTTTCTCCTCGCTCTCTAATTGGAGCGAACACGCACTCTAAGCAAAGCCACATGCCCGCTGCTACGAGTGACATTCTGTTTTAAACCCCAAAGTAACGGCCTGCATTCATTTCGCGCTCACATCTACGTACACAAGTATTTCGAGGACGCACGGCGCAAGACCTCTCCCTTGTTTATTCCACTATAAACTTGCTAACTGACAATTCCCTGCACATGGTTTTGTGTTTAATTCTCTCGCTCCAGGTTCGCACCAGGTGGGAACTGGTTAGCTCTCGCTGATGCACTCCGCGACACTTTAAATCGGTTCTGACATCCAGCAAATGCATAGTAGGATTTTCAGAGCAGAGATTAGGTTAGGGTTAGGTTTGGTTAGGCTTGGGCTTTGTCTAAAACATTTGATTTGGTCTTTTATGGACTAATTATTTCCAGACATATCCACAACGCAAATTTTTTGTGACTCTGCCTGTGTTCACGTCTATTTCTGTCATTGTTTCTTTCACCAGTTAAAAATAACTCTGATTGTAAGTCAGTGGGTCCCAAACCTTACAGTTAAGAGCAAAAGCTTGCATACACCTAAGCTACAGATGTGCAAACTCTATTTGTCCACACTTCTACTAATGATTTTTGAGGCTAGCTAACTCTAAATGAACTTCTCCTCTGCAGCAGAGGTAAGTTTTGGTCTGGCTTTCCTGGGAAGATCTTCATGAGAGCCAGGCTCTTTTTGGTGCTTGATGGGTTTTGCAAATCCACTTGACCACTCTGTTCTTGCAAGGACTGTTCCAGAACAGCTGACCTTCTTCATGTCTTAAAATATTCTTCTTCACGTCTTGAAATATCCAGTATTGTTCAAGAATATAGAAAATAAATAATTGAATTAGAAGGTGTGTCCAAACTTTTGACTGGTACTGTGATTGCCCACATTTAGTCAGATGCAAGGGCAGTGGTGGCTCAAGCTATTTCTGGCCGTCAAGGCTCGGGGTTGGTGATCAGAGGGTCAGAACTTCAAGCCCTGTCAATGCTACTGTTCGGCCCTTGGACAAGGCTCTTAACCCTTATACCCATACAAAATGACCCTGCTGTTGGATGAGACAGGAGGAGGGTTGGGTGTTGGGCTAGCATGTAAAATCCACCATTGCTATAGAAACAACGAACACGGAAGGAACAAAAGGATGGACCAAAAATTTGTCAGTTAGGATAGCTTGTTTTCTTTTATTACAGGAGCAAGAACATGACAGTAACCAAGACTTTCAATATATGAGCGCGGACATATGGTGCACTGGGTGTTCTGATACCTTTCTATCATGGCCAGCATTGACTTTTTCTGTGATTTGTGCTGCTTTGGATCAGAAGGACTGGACTTTGGTCCCCCTAGGCATGGGTGAGCCTTAGATGTCCATGATCCTGCCACCGGTTCACTGATGTGTAGTTGGTGATCAATGTTATTCAGGTAACCTGCCGCTTCTGTTCGGTATGTTACGGTGTATATGTTGTTGTTGTTGGTCTTTCGGCTGCTCCCGGCAAGGGGTCGCCACAGCGGACACTTGGTCCGTACATACAAGGTTGGCACAGGTTTTACGCCGGATGCCCTTCCTAACGCAACCCTCCCATTTTACCCGGGCTTGGGACCGGCACTGCATCCAGTGGCTGGGGTTTGGGCAATGGCTGGGAATCGAACCCGGGCCTTTCATACGGCAGGCGAAACACCTACCACTGAGCCACCATTGTATATACACCCCTTAAAAGGGTGGAATATTAGACTGGTGTTTTGGAGGAAGGACAATTAATCAAGGATCTTTACAAATTCTCACAAGGGCCAAATTGTAATGGCTAGACGACTGGGTCAGGGCACCTCCAAAATGACAGGTCTTGTGGGTATGCAGGGGATAATACCTACCAGAAATGATCCAAGGAAGGAAAATCAATGAACTGGGGACAGGGCCATGGGCAGGAAATGCTCAATGATGTGCGATGGGAGCGAAGAGTAGCCCGTCTGGTCCGATCCCACAGAAGAGCTCCAGTAGCACCAGGATGCATCGTGGGAAGGAGGCGAGATAGCGGAGGCAGTGTGATCAGATTGTTTGTACTATTCTGTCAAAAATCAGCCCTTGTATACTAATCGAATGTTTCGAGTCCAGTTGACTCATGCACGCAGTGTTGAAAATCAATACTAATTAAAACCGAACAAGTGTTCCGTGTTTCTTCTTTCAAAGAGCACATTAGAGGCGTGGATTTCTTTTTTCACCCTCTGGGATAGCAGACTATTTTCGGCTACTTGATTTGATTAGGAAACGAAATTTAAAAAATGGTTAAATGTTACATGTCAGTTATTAGAGGCACTTAATTAAACTCTCAAAGTCGAACGCAGTAATCAGGCCCGAGCAGAGTGGATTTTTGTTCCCCTCTACATTAAACGCACCCTACTAACGCACGTGCTAGCTTGTTAACACGAAGGTGCTATTTGCATTTCCTGATAGACCATTACGCTTTTAATACACCCGTGTTTTCATCCCCGTACATCAATCACGCGTCTCCACTGGCCGCTCTTAACCCACCAAATCTGCCTCAAAGCAAATATTATGAGAGCTCACTAATTTGGAGATCAGAAAGCCATATGCTTATTGTATAATCGAAACGAAGGCTGGCTCGGCGCACTTCAGAGGCGTTCCGTAATTACCGGCTGTTAATTGCGCACTCGTGGTGTCTTAGTTTTAATTTTTTTAAAAGACGCCTCGTTGAAGGACGATAAGCATTTTCTGTTTAATCAACAAAGTGAGAAGAATTTGTTTCTGCCTCTGCCAGTCACTGCTGGAAGGAAGAAAATCTTCAAAATACTGGAAGTGGAGCAAAAGATTAGCAAGAGAGGGATGTCTGAGTGAGAAAAAGGGAGAAAGAGAGAGAGAGGGGGAGAGAGAGAGAAGGTGGTGGGGCATTTAGGTTTTATTCAGGCTGAGCAAAAGAGGGTTTTTTATTTGAAGTCAGTCCCTTCGCTGCATTCCCTCCATGGGGGCCCTAATCGGCCCTACTGCCACAGAGACGCACTCGAGCGGAGGAATCGGATCCCACTGTTCCTCGCTCTATCGCCCTCTCCCCCGGCTTCCTCTTCATAAACTCACGAAATACGGTGTGAGCCATGAACTATTAAGAGATCTCAGACGGAAGCTTCACTTATTCTACTGAAACACTCATACCATATAGTATCTAAAGTAAGAGTCCTTGCATTTTATGTACTGTATATATTATAATTATATAGGAATATGATTCGATCTCGTAGTGTCTTTGTAGGAATTCTTCTAAGTGACAGGCACTGTAACAGAATGCATTGAAAAAAAAATCCAAATTATTAGCTTGGGTTGAGTAATACCCCATGATATTGTGAGAAAAATAAGCCATGATATGACGTGATATTTTTTAAATAAATAAATATTATAAGGCAGCACAGTGGCGTAGTGGTTAGCACTGTCGCCTTGCACCTCCAGGTTTTGGGTTTGATTTCTCCCACAGTCCAGCGACATGCGGATTAGGCTAATTGGTGGCCCAAATTCTCCCGTAGTATGTGAATGAGCACAAGTGAGTCTGCCCTGCGATGGATTGGCACCCTATCCAGGGTGTACCCCACCTCGTGCTCTAAGTCTCCTGGGATAGGCTCCAGGCCCCCTACACCCCTGTATACAGGATAATGCAGTATAGACCATGAGTGAGTGAGTAATAACATTACAACAAAATGGTTCATTTTTAGTGAAATGCAAAATCTCAGGCAGTATTGGTTTCTCCTTAATCCAATTATGTATATACTGTACAACATCATGTTATATACAGGCATTAGGAAGAGAAATAATACTTTAAAGCAAGCGTTTTTGGATCGTCCTCGTAGGTACTACTGTATAGCTAGCATAAAATACTTCAACTTCCTTTCTGGAATTTTACGCGTACGAATTCGAAGGTCATAAGTAAGGTTGTGATATGGTGACTGGGAAAATAGCCAGCTTGAGGGAAAAAAAAACACTGTGAGAAATTTTTATATATATATATATATATATATATATATATATATTTTTTTTGCTCATCATTCACAACTTAGAGTAGGCTAATTGAATAGGCTAATTTGGTAATATAAGCTACAACTGCTTAATTGCCTATAAAATTCATTCAGTCATTTATCTGACCTCAGGACACAATTTATTCTGATTACGGTGGATTTGGATTCTATCCTGCAACACTTGGAGAAATGTGGGAGTCTAGCCCTGAAATTCCTAAAAAAACAAATAACCTGGAAGTTGGACTGCAAGTTCCTTAGTTTGTCTCTTGTGAGCAAAATACATATAGGCGTGGCCTGGAACCAGCTATAGTGTCTGAGAAGCGTTCGGGTCAAACCAGGACTCGTGATGAAATTTCTGGTGAATGAAGGCATTCAACTATTTTACTGTACATATCTACATATTTAGATACAACACCACTTGAACATTGCAGGAAGTCGGCTAGGAGTTATTGCCACACTCCATGTACAGTCCCGACCTCGCTGTTTGGGACACTAAAGGAGTTCCTGGGAGGCCGGCGTTTCAGACATGAATCAGAAAGGCAGTCCGATCATGGCTCCAATGTACTGAAAAAACTTTCTATATTGATGGTATCCAGGCACTAGTGAAACACTTGGAAACGTGCATTAGTGTAGCAGGGGATTATATAGAGGAATAAAGGGAGGTTTCACTCTCAGAACTGTGTTCTGTTATTCTGCGCAATCAAAAGGCCCAGTTTGACTTGAACACCCATACTTGACTTGGTACTCTATAAAGTCCTATGGTAATGTCTGAAGTAATACCATAGTAACACTATAATATATTATGGATTATGGTATGCACTGTAGTGTTACCATGGTATTACTTCAGACATTACCATGGTAACACTATGGTATATTATGGTATGTTCTGTAATTTCCAGTACTAAAGATGTACAGAAAGAACTGAACAAGAATTGGCCCACACGTGCTGATAGGATCGGTCCGAGAACGCTGCATGTTCGCGTCATTCACTTGGATTTGTTGCTTTGCATTATTCAATTTTTTGAGTAATGTACATCTGTTTTTCCGTTGATGTCTCTATTTTAAAATTTGTCTTTATTCTTGTCGACAAACTGATTTGATGAATCGAACGGCATGAAAGACGAGACGTTTCCATCCTGTCATCTATTCATCCGTCACTATTGTGTCACTCTTCTATCTATCCAGTCGATCCCAGCATACAGCAACATCCTGTGTTCTGTCTTTTAGATACGAGTGATAATGATTCTCTCTCTCTCTCACACACACACACACACACACACACACACACAGAGACAGACAGACACACAGTTTCACAGTATTCACTCCGTGTTTCTGTGTGAAATGGTTATCGAGTGTTTCGTTACTCCCCTGCTAGAAAAGAATTGGAGGAAAAACAAAAAACTTTTTTTTTTGCCCCAACTCTCCCCATAACTCAGGCTTGTGTTTAGAGGACGGAGACAGCTGTCTTGCTCAGCTCCGAACACACACATTTTTCTTCTCCGTAGTTTTTCTCATACGATAGATAAGACTATATAAGGTCTCTCTTTCTCTCTCTCGTTCTTATGACCCCTGTGCTCCTTCGCTGATAAAATTGTCTGGCAGGAAGTGCACTTCTCTAACTTCCTCCCACTCCTGCCCAATCAGCACCTGTCACTACGGTGATCGCCGCGGCGATGCAGGGTTTATCTAAGGAAACAGTTGCCGTGGCGAGGATGGCCTGGACACAGTGACAGATTAATGCCGACTTAAACTCACTTCCTGATAACACACACTAATGAGGAGATGGAGCCTTAAAACACACACACACACACACACACACACACACACACTAATGTAGCCCAATGAGAAAATGAGAGTTGACATAAGAAAGGCAAGTGATGACTAAATCACTCTATAAAAGAAAAATATAATCTCTTTCTTTCTGTGTGTGTGTGTGTGTGTGTGTTTGTGTGTGAGAGAGGGAGAGAGAAAGAGACAGAAAGTTGGCTAAATGGTCAAAAAGTCACACTTCAACACGGTCACATCTTTCAAAATCCTTTAATGTGTTATAAAATATTAAGTGCGTGTGTGTGTGTGTATGTGTGTGTGCGTGTGTGTGTGTTTATGTGAACATGTGCAGCTGGTACTGTGTTTTCTGGTGTGTGTATTTGTGTGCAAGCTTACCCGCTGTTGCAATGCCAGCGGGCGGAGTCGGTCTGTTCAGAGCACCACAATGTGACTGTCAGTCGGTAGGGCATCACACTCACACACACACACACACACACACACACACACACACACACACACAGTCTACGGGACATCCCATAGGAGACTAGCGAGCAAAAGGGAGATTTTTTGCCCCTGCATAACCCAAACCATCCATCATACTGACACAGGCCGAGACTGGAGTTCACACACACACACACACAACAGCACCATACTTACAAGCTAAAATGTGCACACATGCATTTTTCCCAGGCCAAGTAGACACAAAGGCTGAGAGAAATCCCCTCTCGGTGTTTGAGAGGACGAGATGAGCAGCTATGCATTCAAACAACGTGCGGCACTTTCACTAGCTTTGGTGAACGCACGCTCATGTAAAGTAAGTATGCTAATGTTAGACGCACAAAAAAATTGTTCAGCGCTGCTTCCTGTCTGTAAAACAATCGCTAGTTCATGCTCACAAGCAATAAAGCAATGCCTCCACATTATTTTTTTTTATCAAATTTGAATTTGAATATTTTCTATGTAAGCATTCATTTCTATGTAAGTCACGGTTTTATTTACAGTGCAAAACATCAAATTATAACACTGTTTAACCCTGTAACATTCTGTTCAACTTTTCGGTAGAGCAAATTTTTCAGTCGATACATCTTCTAGGAAAATGTGTTGAACTTAACCATATTGAATCATCTCTACCGTTTGGTTGAGTTACAAAAGACAAATTCGCTAGGTGTCGCTGTGTTTGTAAAATGTGACCACACCAGGAGAAATAAAGGAGATTTAATCTTGCTGTTTACCAGTGTTGGGTGCTTGGAAACCTGGAGGTGCGAGGTGACAGGGCTAACCACTAAGCCACAGTGCCTCCATTTCATATGTTTATTACATAAATTAGCATTTATTTGGTTAAAAAAAACAAATTTCAGGTTTACAAAAAAAAAAAAAAAAAACATTTACGATAAAAAAAACATACACTCACAATTTCATTTGGTCCCATCATGTACCTGTTCAGTTGACATCTCCTTTAACCTAAATAAATTTTTTTAAAAAGCTTGAAATGTTTGTAGCTAGTAGCTAGCATAGCTAGCATAATCTGCTGCCTTAAAGTCTTACACGGAATTTTGTGTTTCGAAGTTCAGAGGTCATGATTAAGTCAGGTTAGCATGTGCCGTTTGAATTAGCTGCTAATATGGATTTTCACATGTTGCTGCGAGAAAGTCTATTCATTTTTATAATTTTTTTTTGTTGTTGAATAGTCGTGCACTGTCTTGAGCCACCGTGACTTTTTGTAATTGCATAGACTGATCTCCCGGGTTGTAATCTTGACAATGTGGGTGTGCTCAATTGTCTCATAGTGGTGCCATTTTATAGAAATTTATCTATAGATAAATGTATATCTCGTAGGGTATTGCATTAATTTTGAATCTACAGTACTCCTATAGATCAAGAGTCCATCGTTCAGACCCAACCTGCAGCTTCACACCCTACATGTTTTCCCGTAAAGGATGTGCTTTTCTTATCTTCGCCCCTCTAAAAGCCCTGAGTAATGGATTGCGTCTCCGTCCTCCATGTTTGTCCAGACTCCCCCGTGCTGTCTGCTGATATGAATGACACGTCCTTCTCTCTCCAAGTGCGGGCCACTCGTTCTCCAGATGCTAATCAAAGGCGCGAACATCCATTAGCAGGGCAGGGTGTGTAAACACACATATACGGACACACTTACACACTGTAACAATGGCCGTCTGCTATCGCCCTCGTCTCGGGGAGCCAGCGACACGGCGAGGGTATGTTAACCCGGAAAGAGGCTAGGTGCCAATTCAAACACACACGACACGGCATCCATGGAGTGTTCGGGGAGATTAATGCGCACACACACACGAGTCTTATCGTTGCCTGAGTGAGGTGGCGTGGTAACACACTGGGTGTTGGCGATGCTTATCTGATACTCGGAATACAACGAAAACAAAATATTCGAATAATATCTAGAAAGAATGGGATATTCCGCAGCCATTAATAACCGAGCAAACTGCAAACGCACAGGCAGAAATCGCAGCCAGCAAAAAAATAATAATAATAAAAGATGAAGTCGCTGTCCAGAAATTCATAGCAATTTATAAGTTATTAAAGGTAGATTGTAGTGCTTTGTAGGTGGGCTGTAGATTTTGTAGGTGATTAATGGATCTCCATAATGGATCACAGAATGAAAATATAATATTGTGCAAAAGTTTTGAGCCAACCCTCATATTTCTTCGTATTAAATTAAATTAAAAGAAATGGAAGTGAATGTTTTACTGCGACAGGCTGCAAAGTACCTGAAGATACAATGGGTTGTTTATGTAACAACCACTGCAGCGACCTCATTTCCCCTCCCTTCTGTTCCAACCACTCAGCATTCGGCATCACCAGTATACTAATCACCGGCCTGATCATCTGTCATCATCTGCACCTGTTTCTCACTGGTTCGTGCCATAAGATGGATGCTTTTTTTTATGCTTGAATGATTCAATGGTTACTGTGTGGCTTAACAAACAAAAAAACATTTCTCTGAAACTGCTCAGGTACAGGGAGTGGACTGAAAATGAGAGCCAAAACTTGTCAAAAAAGAGAGCCAAAGAAGTCCTGGAGAACTGTTTCTGGCTCTTTGGAAACAAAATATGAAGAAATCAAATGTGGCTCAAGACTTTTGTACAGTACTTGTATACACCAAATACCTTGTTTAGTGTTGACATGGACTGCTTTGACCTGAGCATTTGAAAAAACGTTTATATGATTTTAAAATGTTTATAGCTCCTGTAGTACTAGGTATCCAAGACGTAAGTTCTTGACAGGGCTTGACACTTCCCAGCGGATCATGAGTTTAGGTGAACAGCTTCAAAATAAGTGATCTTGTAGGGAACTCAAAGAGTTATTGTATTTGCTATAAGTAGAGGGCACTGGTGGCTCAGTGGTAGGTTTCCTGCCTGCCATTCAAAAGGCCCGGGTTCAATACCCGCCCAATCCCCAAACCCCAACCACTGAAAGCAGTGCCGGTCTCAAGCCTGGAGAAAACGGGAGGTGGGCATCTGGCGTAAAACTTATGCCGAAGTTGTGTACGGATCAGAAGGTCCGCTGTGGTGACCCCTCGATGGGACCAACAATGTTGTATTTACTATAAATATCTATATAAATAAAAAAAGTTTTGTCTGTACATTGGGCACAACTCACTTCTTTTAATGATATCTTTATGTTTTATACATTGGAGGACCAGAAACCAGTCTCAGAAAATGTTCTGTCTGTCTGTATATATGTATGTCTGTCCAGGCAGAATTTGTCACGACATTTCGCAAAACTGGCTGGACAGAATTTGATGAAATTTTGCCAGTCCTTAAACCTGCGCCATAAATAAAATCAAAATGTTGAGGAGAAGGGATGTTATTAGCAGTTTTATGCCAGATTAGAAACCACAAGCAGCGTACTGCACATGCATCAAAATGTGGACATGTCTTAAATCGACCAGCGGACAGAATTTAATGAAACTTTTGCAGTCCGTAGATATTTGCTTGAAGTTTAACGTGCACCATAAGTGAAATCAAAATGTTGAGTAAAAGTGAAGTTAAAGACAGTTATGTGGCAGATTTAATAATCTACTTTAAAATAATCTACTAATAAGCTACTTGTTCAATGTAAACAAACACCTGCACCAATAGATATTAATTAGAAAAGATAAAATGTGATTTCTTTGTAATAATATTATATTAATTTAATATTATTAATGAGTTAGACAGAGAGTTCTGCTGTACAGACAGACAAGCAGACATACAAATCGGCTTTAACCTGAAACTATTTTTGTAACTATTTCTACAAACTTTCTTCCCCCCGTCAACGACAGGTACTTATGCTAGCAGAGTATATTACAAAGAATACAGTAACTTTTATACGTTAAAATGTTAGTAACCTACTACTTTGTGCTTTGCAAGTTTTACGACACAACGTTAGCTCCAGTTACGTATTAATGTTAGCGACGTTTCGAAATTGATCTTTGTTAAGGAAATAAAACGCAATTTAAAAAGCTGAATATGGTTCCTAATAAATCTGGCACAAAATACTTCATGGATTATTTACTTATTTAATTTATTGAACATGTGCCAGTCACAGTCATTACGCATAGACATGTGTGATCTATTTGAACAACATGTTTGGAGTCAGAACAATTTTAGGGGTAGTAGTAGGGGAGGGGGTGGTTTAGGGTATGGGAGAACAGGATATTTGGATAGATTTTGGTTTGAAATGGGAATTTCTCACATACCGTAAATGACATGTGTATGTATGAAGTATGAATTGAGGAACAATGAATTTATGAATTTAATGAGTTAACTGAAAAACTGCACATCATTCTCTAACAAAGACATCTGGACACATAGACACTCGCAGGTAGCACATGTTGGCATGCACTCGCACACACACACACAGTAGAGGAAACAGATGTACGTCCTTAAAACATAAAGACTTACACACACAGGTAGCACGTCTAAAGAGAGAACAGATGTTTTCTCCCTGACATACAGGAAACTTATTCAGGTAGCACACACACACACACACGCACGCACACACACACACACACACACACACGAGATTCGGAAATATGTAACTTTTCAGCAATGTCAGGACCTGTGTGTGTGTTTGTGTGTGTTTAGTGTAGTGTAGTGTAGAGTAGTGTAGTGTGTGTGTGAGAAGTGTGTTATAACGAGTAAAAAAAAAGTCTTATAGTTTCCAGATGAAGCTGGTTTGATCTGCATCGTTCTGACAGGCAGCTCTTTGATCTGCTGTTGCCTATTATCATTATTGGTAGGGACAGCGTCTAAACACACACGTGCGCACGCACACACACACACACAAATCATTTTGTCGACCTAAAACAGAAGCACAGCAGCCAATTTAAATGAAAAATAATATTTTCTCACTAATACGAGTCAAATCGCCGCAATTGATTCATGTTTGTGTTTCGGTTAAAACCATGTTTTTAAAGTGTTTGTGTGTTCAAATCTGTATTTCAAGTGTACGGTGTTGATGATGATGATGATATTTAGCCACGTTCAGGCCCATCAGAAGATCTGAGGATGCAACAGATCAAACCGCTTTCTTAAATTTGTCTTAGGCTTAATAATAAACATCAGCTCGTTCAGACTTTTTAAAACGGGAGACCCGCTTTAAAAAAGCGCTTGTTTATTATTGTTTAAGAATTGTTTTCTGCCCCCTAGTGGACACATTTGGCACAATGATCTCGGGTCTTAACAAATACACTGACACAGGTGAAAAAATCCTAATCTCATCTCAACCACACACACACACACACACAGAATGGAATGTCGGGATGTGTTGCAAGAATCTGAGGGTCCAAGGGTTCGAGGACTCTCCATAACACAATGCTGCAGTCCATGTACAAAACGAGCACTTGAGTGGAGATCGAGAAGGAAGAAAGAGTCAGATAAAGGGAACGAGTGAAGGAGTAGGGGGTAGCAATTTGCGAGGACACACTATTAAAAGTAGGCTTTACAGACGTACGAAAGAACATTACCTCATAGTGAAGTAGACACAGGACCTTGTCTTTGACCCTCATATAGAAATTCACAAACTTGAACAACTGTTTTAAATATGTGTGAATATCCAACTGTCATATGATCTCTCTCTCTCACACACACACCTATACACACACACACACACACACACACACACACACACACACATAGCGCCAACCCTATGAGAAAGGAATCTTTCTCTGTTTTCTGAGACTTGACATCTCAGACAGATTATGATCAGCCATCGTCCACACACACACACACACACACGCACACACACACACACACACACACACACACACACATTCATACTCTGATACCATCGTTCAGCATCATCCTCTGCCCACACACACTGGAGACAGGAAATGGCTTTCAACCCCTGACCCCGTGACCTTGGGTGCCAGGTCAGGGCGCACTGGTAGCAATCACGCTCTATCGTATTTCTGTCCTGGAAGAGGAAACAAAAAAACAGTAGTCTAAACAGGGCTCGGAGGACATGTGTCATCCATCCAAGATCGCCGAGCCGCACAACACAAACACACTCGCGGAATCGCAAATCAGCATTTACGGCTCGCGTACCCATAAATTAACCCCGGGGTTCCTGATTTAGCCAGTGGGAGGCATGCACGAGAAACGAAGCCTCTTTTTAAAAAGGCATCAGAATCGGCCAGCAAGGGAAGATGGGGATGTGCATTCCAGGCCACAGGCACACACACATAGACACACACGCACGTACAATCATCACATAAAATTATGGTAAACTCATCAATGCAAGAAAGGATACAATAGGACAATATGAAAGAGAGACATACAGAGAGAGAGACAGCGACATTGTGAGTGAGAGACATAGAGAGCAAGAAAGACAATGAGAGACAGAATGATGGCGTGAGAGAGAGACCCAGTGAGAGACAGTAAGAGGGAGGCAGACATAACGACTGAAAGAGACCCATGAGATAGACACAACGTGAAAGAGACGCAGTGAGAGAGAGACATATAGAGTGAGAGAGACAGTAAATGAGAGAGACAGTGAGAGGGTGAGACATGGAGTAAGAAAAACAGTAAGAGAGACATAGTGAGAGAGACACCGTGAGAGAGAGAGACATGGAGTGTGAGAGACACAGTGAGAGAGAGAGAGACATAGAGTGTGAAAAATGCAGTGAGAGAGACACCCATAGTGTGACAGAGACATAGTGTGAGAGAGAGAGAGAGACAGTGTGAGAGAGACGGTGCAAGTAACAGAGTGAGAAAGAGACATACAGAGACTGAGATTGAGACAGTGAGAGAGAGACATACAGTGGGGGAGACAGTGTGAGAGGAAGACACATAGTGAGGGAGACAGTGTGAGAGAGAGACACACATACAGAGAGAGACAGAGTGCAAGAGGCAGAGTGAGAGAGACACAGAATGTGAGATTGACAGTTAGATGTCTCTCTCTCTCTTTCTCTCTCTCATAGAGACATAAAGTAAGGGAGACAGTGTGAAAGAGACGCACACGCAATTAGAGAGACAGAGTGAGAAAGAGACACAGTGAGAGAGACACAGAGACTGAGACTGACACAGTGTGAGAGAGACAATATTGGAGAACTGGAATGAGAATGAAGTCCTGACTGTCTACTGGAAGACTTTCTATCATTCATTTGACTCACACACACACGCACACACGCACACACACTGTTCCAAAAGGTGATTCATGCCTTTCACTCTCACCGTTACACTTCCCCTCTTTCTCATGCCACACTGTTCAGTCTGTTCATCATAACGCCACACGAGCGAACCCGTCATCACCACAGACTTTTTTTTTTTACCCAGCATTCCCAGGACACAGACTTCTGCCATGTGAACGCCTTAGCGTAGCATGAGCTACAGCCTAATAAATGCGCGGCAGAGCCCGATATACAACACACGACCCTCTAATTCCCTTCGCCTGACAAATTACTCCTCACGCAAGCTGCCGCTGCTGAATTCTCCGAGCTGATTGGTTGATTCATTTCCTAGAAGAGCGGCTCTGACAGTACTGCTTTATATTAACGCTCTGGGTCTAATGCGCCGCCGTTTCTATAGTAACACGGGCTTGTAGAATGGACGATTATACCGCATGTTGTATCTTGTTCGTGGAAGGAGTCTCCAGTGTCAGCGCTGCTCTAAGAGACGAGGCTTATTTGTCGCATTAATTACAATTATTGTAACCAGAATTATCTGTATGAAGCATGCAAGAGTGAAGCATACTAATTGTTTGTGTTCCATCGTTCCTTTTTTTATTTATTCATCTGCTCTGTATACTCCATCCTGTCTCGTACCATCTGCTTGTGTTGTGCGTGCGCGTAATTTTTTTCATTTAGCGCTTAAACAGGGAGACAGAAGCACGGCGCGTGCAAATCAGCTGGAATTGGGGCGTTAAACAAACTGAGAGAAACGCTCTAATGCACTATGAAAGAGAGAGAGAGAGAGAGAAAGAGAGAGAAGTATCCTCCTGGATTTGCCCAAATTCAGCTGATGCAAAGAAAAGAATTAATGTGGACTGGGCCGGGGCCTGCGGGACAGCCGGCACCGCTGACAAAGATGAATGGCATCATTCCAGCCAAATGGTAATTTCACTTTTGAGTTTGCGTGTGTGTGTGTGTGTGTGTGTGTGTGCGCGCGTGTTTGCGTGTGTATTTGTTTCACGCCAGCGTCTGCCAATGCCGTGATGGCACCTACCTGTCTGTCAAAAACGACATTGTTTAGCAATCATCTGATATTGATTCGATGGGGAGCAGAATAGGGCAGGGATTGGCGGAGACGGCGAAGGTTAAGTCCTAACCTTGAAGAGATTTAGTGTCTATTCACTGAGAGAGAGAGAGAGAGAGAGAGAGTCAGAAAAGCGACTGTGAGAGAGAGAGAGAGAGAACTTTTTTTTTTCATTCTCTCGAGTGTGCGTTCAGAGACGGCACAAAACGTCTCACATTCAGAGTGTGAATCCAGTGGAAGGAACACGGACGAGCGCCCGGGTTGAGGTGATGGAAATGGTAATAAGCCGCGAGAGCCCCGTCTTTGAAGGAGGTCAATTTTTGGGGCCCTATTTAGGGCGCAACAAAACACGTCCTTCTCCCCTGCTTTGTCCCCGTCCTCGAGTAACAACGGCTCTTCACATGTTTACTGCAAAAGAACCTTCAAATCCACTCAGCATCCACAACACAATGAGCCACCTATTTCTCTCTCACGGATGAGAGGAGACGGAGGGAAGGAAAGGATATGGGAACGGGAATGGATGTGTGTCTGAGGAAGGATAGTCTGTGGTGAAAAGGGATGGAAAGGAAGGGAAGGAAGCAGGATGAAAGCGGATATGTGGGGAGAAAAGGAAAGAAGATGGAAGAGGGAAGGAAGGGAGGAAAAGGGAAGAAACGGAAAAGACCAGAATGAAACAATGACATGCATGGAAAAGGAAAAAAAAGGAAATGTGACTGGGAAAAGAAACCAAATTAAAACAGGAATGGGACCTGGAATGGAAACAGACAGAGAGGAGAGAAAAAATGAAAAGGGAAAAGGGACGGGAGAGGAATGGAAAGAGAACAAAAAATGTGAAAAGAAAGGAAACAGAAAAGGGAAGGAAACAGGAAAGGGAAAGGAAAGAAATGAAAGTAATGAGACCTGGAATGGAAAAGGACAGAGAGAAGAAAGGAAAGGAAAAGAAAGGAAAGGAAAGGGGACAAGACAGGAAAAGAAATAGAACAAAAATGTAAAAAGAAAGGAAACAGAAAAGGGACCTGGAATGGAAAGAGACAGAGAAGAGAAAGGAAAGGAAAAGGGACAAAAAAGAAATGGAAAGAGAACAGAAATGTCAAAGGAAAAGAAAGGAAAGGAGATTGAGGAAAGATAAAGGAAAGGAAATCAACAAAAAAGAAATGACAAGTGATGGAGGGAGGAGAAAAGAAAGTAAGAGAAAGGTAGAGAAAGGAGAAGATATGGAGGTAAGAGAAAGGAAAGGAAAGGAAATGAAGGCCATATAAATCAGAAAGCATCCAGTGGCCAGTTTTCTCTCTTTTTTCTGTCTCTCCCACACAAACGGGCCGATGAGCTCCGCAACACAGAGGGGTCAGACCATTTAAAGCTCACACACTCCTGCTCACGTTAACCCACTCGACCCACTGACACAGTCTAAGAGAGTGGGAGAGAGAGAGATATAGAGAGGGTCAAAGGTCACAGCTGAGAACAGCAGAGTGGACGAGTGTGGTTTATTTGAGGAAAACAGATCAGATTGACTCTCAACCTCACTACGGTTCTCACCAGCAGAGAGAGAGAGAGAGAGAGAGAGAGAGAGAGAGATATCTTTAAACACACACACACACACACACACACAATGTGGCTTAACCCTGTGTTTTGCTACTCAGCCTCAGAGAGCACACAACACTTAAACTTTCCCCTTTTCAAGCAGGGGAAGACAAAAAGTGCGACACACCAGTAGAAATGCGCGCGCACACACACACACACACACACACACACACACACACACTCTATGATACTCTGATCACTTTGTAAAAGTTTGCACCTTCAGTGATTTCCAACAAAAAAGAAGTAAGATTTAATGTGAAAACAAAACAGATTGAAATAGAGAGAAAAAGAATGAGGGATGATAAATTAACGAAACAGGCAGATAAACAGATACAGCAGGGAAAAAAAGGCAACAGAAAAACAAAAAGTGACACAGGCTGTGGTGGAGAAAGTGAATGATGGATAGACAATCCGAGATTAAAATACAGAAAGAAAGAAAGTGATAGACAGACTGAGAGAATGGGAGGGGTGTGCTGCAGCTGTCCTCTGTCCTCTCTGCCCCTAGTATTCTGTCGTTCAGTCAAAAACACGCTTCATTACATCTCTCCTCTCTCATTCTTTCTCTCCTCTAACTCCCTCGCTCTTTTGAGCCGAGATAAGCCTCTTAGCGTGCAGGCAGGCGGTGGGCGGAGCCGATCTCTGAGTGACAGGAGGAAGAGACGGCCATTCAGCGCACAATGGTGCTTTAGGGCCGAGCTAATCTAAGAGGCGTACAATGACCTCCACTTAGAGCCGCATCCAAAACTCGTTCCCACAGAGAGAGAGAGAGAGAGAGAGAGAGAGAGATGGAAAAGGTGTATACTGAGAGAGCCAGCTGAATGGAGTGAGCTGATGTAGCTAAAGGAGGGAGAAGAGGTCAAATATAAGATCTAATTTATAAAGGTATAGTAGACAGAAAGAAAGAAAAAAAAGAAAGAAAGAAAGAAAGAAAGAAAGAAAGAGTAATTAGAGAAGGGGATGTAATAAAATTTTGACGATGAGATGTAGAAAAGAAAGAAAGAAAGAAAGAAAGAAAGAAAGAAAGAAAGAAAGAAAGAATAACAAAATGTGAAGAGACAGAAGAGACAACAAAAAAGGATGAAAGAAAGAAAGACTGAAAAAAGAAAGAAAGAAAATTTGGAGATGCAGAAGAGAAGAGAAAATAGTAAGATAGAGATAGAAAGAAAGAAAGAAAGAATAATTAGAGAATAAGGTGCGATAAAATTTAAAGAATGATAAGATGTAGAAAAGAATGAAAGAATAACAAAATGTGGAGAGACAAAAGAGATACCAGAAAAGGGTGAAAGAAAGAGAAAAAAAAAGAATGAAACGAAAGCAAGAAAGACAATTTGGAAAGGCAGAAGAGGATTGAAAATGGTGAGATAGAGGAAGAAAGACAAAGAAAGAAAGAATAATTAGAGATGGAGATGAGATAAGAGGTAGAGAATGATGAAATCAGAAAAGAAAGAAAGAAAAATCAATGCAGCTGAAAAGGAGATAAGAATAAAAGAAGAATAAAGGAAATGTAGAAAAAAATAGTGACAGAAAGACAGCAAAAAAGACAAAATAAAAAAGGATTAAATAGACAAGAAGAAGAGCTAAAATTAGATGATGAACTGAAGAAAGAAAAAAAGAAAAATAGAAAAATAGAAAGAAAGATTTATAGAATAATCAGATTTAGAAAAGAAAAAAAAGAAATACAGAAAGCAGGCCAGAACACACACACACACACACAGACACACACACACACACACACACACACACACACACAAATAGATACAGACAAACACACACAAACACATACAGACAACTGACACAATGTGTGTGTGATGGTTGAGTGCTGAGGATTGATAGATGAACAGGTGAGAGCGTGACCTACACACTCCTTATCACCTCGTCTGCACGGCCAGGACACGGCCAGTGACATCACCTGGATCAGCATGCGGTAACCAGCAGACTAAACAGACTACACACTGTACACAATCCATCTCATAACACACACATACACACACATACACACTCACAAACGTGCAAACAGGTCAGAAAATAAAATACACAGAAAATGAAAAACATGGGAAAAGACAAGTCATTTTTGGACAAGTCTGCAGCATTTATTATGATGCAATCTTGTCAACCTCGAGAAAAGACGGACTCCAAAAAGACCTCGTGGATTTCATGTCATGAAGAATCCATGCTGTTTAGAGAGCAATGATTTGAGGTCCTATCCAGTATTAATGTGGTAATGTATAAAAAAAAAAAGGAGCACTGGAAATGTCGTTAGAAGTTTGTATCAATGGATAGGGGAAGTTATAATAAAGCTATGATTATCGAGAAACATGTGCTACAAGAGTCTGTGGAAAAACCGTCCCACAAAAACCACATAGACACTGATGCTGATAGACATTGAAACTGGATTGAACAATTTTAACTTGCATTGCATTTGTTGTTGCTGCCACTCATTGTCCTAACTCTTCTCTGGCAGGCATGCTAAATTATTTATCTTCAATCAGATTCAATACTTTTTTCAACAACTTATATTAAATGGATAGTACATAATAGTGTATGACTGAATGTATGTGGGATTTTGCTCTAAGATGGGTTGGTACCCCATTATAGGTGTACCCTCCCTTGTGCCCTAGGTTTCGTGGGGAAGGCTTCAGTTGCCCTCATGTCCTCCAACATTTTTTTGCCTTCAAGATCTCATTTAAGGCCATGACCATATTCAGTGAGACCAGTGTCCAAGACCAAGACAAGTGTATGTACAAATGCCATTATGTCTGAGACATACCCAAGTCAATGCGGAACATGTGGTGAACAGTGGTGAAGTCAATGGATGGATTGATATCATACCGTTATGAATGAATGAAACCATAAAATACTAGTTCTGTAGTCAAAACTACTCTAGATTTTACAAACAAGACCAAGAACTACCCAGGATTGAGTCAAGACCAAATCATAAGAGGGGTGGAGCAAGTCAAGACCAAGTCAGAATGCAAGGCCGAATCTTAGGGGGGTTGGGGCAAGTCAAGAGCAAGTCATAATAAAAGAAGACTTAATAGGGGTAGTTTAAGTCAAAATGAAGTGATTAGCACTGTCGCCTTGCACCTCCAGGGTTCGGGTTCGATTCCCGGCCAGGGTCGATTCCCGTCTCTGTGTGCATGGAGTTTGCATGTTTTCCCCGTGCTTGGTGGCTTTCCTCCTGGTACTCCAGTTTCCTCGCACAGTCCAAAGACCTGCAGATTAGGCTAATTAGTGTTCCCAAATTGCTTGTAGTGTGTGTGTGTGTGTGTGTGTGTGTGTGAGTGAGTGTATGTGTGTGCCCTGCGATGGACTGGCACCCTGTCCAGGATGTACCCCGCCTCATGCCCTAAATCTCCTGGAATAGGCTCCGGGCCCCCCCACAACCCTGAATACAGGATAAAGTGGTATAGACGATGAGTGAGTGAGTGAGTCTTAAGGGGGTTGGGGCAAGTCAAGATCAAGTCAGAATAAAAGTCAAGATTAAGACTAATTCTAGATAAAAAATGTCTTTTTCTCTAACTTGAATTTGAAATGAAAAGACAACACAAACATTATTTTTCGGCTGCTCCCGTTGAGGGATCTCCACAGCAGACCAATTGATCTGCACAACAACTTGGCACAGGTTTTACGCCAGATGCCGTTCCTGTCGCAACCCTCCCACTGCATCCAGTGGCTGAGGTTTGGGCATTGGCTGGGAATCGAGCCCGGACTAGCACGAACTGGAAACCTAGCACTGAGCCACCAATGCTAAGACCAAGCCCAAGTACCAATGCCAATAAGTCTGAGACAAATTCATCAATGGAGAAAACATCCTAAGCTCAACTCCACTAAAGTCTTGTACCAAATACTAAAAAACCTGTACATGCAATGTAGGTTTATTCAATATTCTTGCCACTAAGTGATCCTTAAATGTATACATAAAAGTGTTAATTATTGACATGAGCAATGTTTCAGTTTTGATATTAGAAAGGACTATTAATCTGTTCATAGTCTCAGATTTACACTCACTGCCCACTCATTAGGTATACTTATTCAACTGCTCAGTAACACAAATATCTAATCCGCCAATCACATGGCACCAACTTAATGCATTTAGGCACGTCAATGGGTTGGTCCGAGGATTTCCTAAAACTTCTGATGTACTGAGATTTTCATGCACAACCATCTCTAGGGTTTTACAGAGAATGGTCCAAAAAAGAGAAAATATCCAGGCAGCTCTTTTGGCAAAAATGCCTTCTTGATGACAGAGGTCAGAGGACAATGGCCAGATTGGTTCGAGCTGATAGAAAGGCAACGGTAACTCAAATGACATATCGTTACAACCGAATGCCGAAGAGCTACTCTGAACACACAACACGTCGAACCTGGAAGCATATGAGCTACAGCAGTAGAAGACCACACCGGGTGCCACGCCTGTCAGCTAAGAACAGGAAAATGAAGCTACGAGTCACATGGACTCACCAAAATTAGACAATAGAAGATTTGAGAAATGTTGCCTGGTCTGATGAGGCTCGATTTCTGCTGTGGATGGTACCATCAGAATTTGGCATAAATAATATAAAACCCATCCTGCCTTGTTTCAACGGTTCAGTCTGGTGGTGGCGGTGGTGGTGTTATAGTGTACAGGAGATTTTCTTGGCACAGTTTTGGCCCCTTAGTACCAACTGAACATGGTTGAAATGCCGCAACCTACCTGAGAATTGTTGCTGACCACGTTCATCTTGTTCATGTCATGAAGAATTAAAGCAGTTCTGGGGGCAAATTAGGGTCCAATGCAGTACTAGGAAATACTAGTGGACCTAATGAATCGGCTGGTGAGTGTACGTATTCAATACATATCTGACATTACACTTTGAATATGAAAACATCGTTCACACACACACACACACACACACACACACACGCACACACACAGTTGTAGACCCTGCATACATGCAAGTAAACAATGACCTCCTTCAGTAGGACTCATGTCTGTTTATGTCCAATGTCAAGTCTGGTCCCTGTGTGTCATGCTGAGTGGTTCCAAACACGTGCACACACACTCACACACACACACACACACACACACACACACACACACACACACACACACACACACATACGAGAGAGAGAGAGAGAGAGAGAGAGAGAGAGAGAGAGAAAGAGAGAGCAGGTATCGACCACCTAGGAAGTCTTTAAACAGAAACAGAGTTTTGTGTCACATGTCAGCGTATCGTGGAATAAACTTTATGGTGTGTGTGTGTGTGTGTGTGTGTGGTAGATAAAATGACACATTGTGTGTATCTGAAAACATTGTATTCGCAGGTGGATCATTGTGTGTGACTGAAAGAGTGCCACAAGTGTAGGCCTGTGTGACGAAATTGTGAAATGCTGTGCGTGCGTGCATATGTGTGTGTGTGTGTGTGTGTGTGTGTGTGTGAGAGTGTATCACTCCTGTGTGAATGAATAGAGCCCCTGTTCTCTAATAGCTTTATGTAGAGATGTTTAACATCA
>JAOVVA010000052.1:8268239-8294477 GCA_028565275.1 Leiocassis micropogon | reverse complement strand
CTCAAATATCATTCTCAAAACGTTTGGCCACAGTCTTAGACATTTTTTTCATTTCATTTTACATTCACATTAGGGACATTACATCACTTTGCCTCCACTTTGTCACTTTAATTGTTTACTTCTACCACAGTGTACTAGGAAACGGTTGTTAAACATATTATTATGGGTTCTTTATACTGTAAATTTAAAATTTTATTCTACTTTATTTATCTGTTTATTTATTTATGCATTTATTTGCAAAAAGACATGCTAAGACAAAATAAGAATTTTATCGTACCTGGGTATATATGACAATAAAAATCTTGAATCTTTGAATCTGCTCATTCTGATTCATACACATTCACATTTCATAAAAACTTCCATAATTTCTTTTGATTGTGTAAAGCTGCTTGGCGACAATGACAATTGTTAAAAGCGCTATACAAATAAAATTGAATTGAATTAGGAGTACTGTATATTTGATTTGCAGTTGCAAAGTCCAAAATAAATAAATGCAAGAAGTTATTAAACATTCTGACCGCTAGAGGGAGACGTTGTACATTATACAAATTTACTGGCTTTCATGAAGGTTGTAAGTTACAGGGTTTTTGATCAGAAGGTTGGGGGTTCGAGTCCCAGCATTGCCAAGTTGCCACTATTGAGCCTAACACGCGAAAGGTCCTTGGTTCGAAACCGGGCGGGAACATGTTATTTATTCTAGAGCTTTTTTCATTAGAAGTGTGATGTTTCACCTGCACTTGTAAATCAGAAATAAATAAATGAAAAAAGATAGAAAAGTCTCTGAAAAGAGGGAAATTAAACACAATAATATTTTTTTTACAGGGCTGCACGGTGGTGTAGTGGTTAGCACTGTCACCTTACACCTCCAGGGTCCCGGTGCGATTCCCACCTCAGGAGTTTGGATGTGCTTGGTGGGTTTTCTCCGGGTACTCCGGTTTCCTCCCACAGTCCAAAGATACGCAGATTAGGCATCATCAAAGTGCCCGTAGTGTGTGAATGAGCGTGTAAGTGTGTGTATGCGTGTGTTCCCTGTGATGGATGTGCACCCCGTCCAGGGTATACCCTGCCTCATGGCATACCCTGCCTCATGGCATAAGTCTCCTGGGATCGGCTCCAGGTCCCCTGTGACCCGGTATAAAGCCGCATAGATGATGACTGACTATGATGAGTGAATATTTTTGCACATTATTATGTTTATTCTATACAACCTTTATGCCATTTTAGATTACCAATAATTTGAAATTTTAAACTGATCATATGTTCATTTGAGCTTTTTTTTTTTAAACTTCTGCTTGTTTTAATAAAAAAAAAAAAGGGAGATTTGATTTAAAAAATCTACACATTTAATGGAAAATCTGTATATCTGTCTGTATATTGGTCAGAACTCGCTCTTTCAATGATATCTTTACATTTCATACCCGAAACCATTCTCTGAAAAATTTCTGTCTGTATGTCTGTCCAGCCAGATTTTGTCACAGCATCACACAAAACTGGCTGGACAGAATTTAATTAACTTTTGCAATACTCAGACATCTGTCGGAAGTTTAACCTGCACCATAAGTGAATTCAAAACGTTGAGTAAAAAATTATGAAAAGAGTTATGAACAGTTATGTTCTTGCTCAATGTAAACAAACACCTGCACCAATAGATATTAATTAGAAAATCTAAACAGAATATTTTTATGGGGATACATTAAAGCTGATCAGATTATTTACCATTTCTACAAATTACTTCAGCTAGTATACTATATATCAAAAACATAATGGTGATTTTTTTTTTTTTGCACCAATTGTTTCTTTTCAAGTAAAGTATGCTTTATGCAGGGCATGCACTATAAAGTGTTACGATTACTTTGTTATTCACATGAATCAAGGTCAAAGTTTATTGTTTAAGGACAGTTATATAAACAATAACTGAGGACATTCTTGGGGATTTGCCTCTGGTCCATTCTGAGGACATGTCCAGGCCCATCGGATGTGGTGATGTTTGATTTCCAGCACCAGACTCTGGATCATTGTTTTCTTGCACAGTTATTCAGTGGAGAGCATTTCAGGCCCAAAAGATGCAACATGTTCTTCTGAGGCTTGAAGTTGATTTTGTTAGTATCACATTTTACTACTTGCCATCATTTGAGCAATACAGCAGAACTGGTTATTGAGTTGTTAAGTTGTTATTACACAGTTGTTTGCCTTTGATTTAATGCCTTACTGCTTCAACTTCTAGATTGGCCACGTCAATTTGTGCTGCACTGACCTTTTCTCAATCATTCTGAATGTTCTCAGCCTCAGGTCAAGGACTGTATCAACAGGAAATTTTGGATGGAATTTAGAGCAGCGTGACGCATTGACAGTTATCAAAGTTCTAGACGTTACGTTCCTTTGGAAAGCTTGACAATTAGGCCTTTTCTCCAGTCGCCGGGCACATGGCCTTCTTTCAGATGTTCCTTAAGGGTTCTGTGAGCATCTTGTGATGTATTAAGGTCAGTTACCAACATTTCATTATAGCTTTAATGGGCAACCTGATTTCTGCTTCAGTTTGGGGACTAATATTAATGTCAAAAACATAATTTGCTAGTGGAGGGCTGTAATGTTCATCTGGTTCCAGGCAGTTGAAAGCTTCACAAAAGTATTGTACCCATCTCTATGCCTGATTGTGCTCTGTTGTGAGGTTGTTTCTATCCTTGTCTTTTACAGGGGCGGACTGGTTAGTGTTCTTCACAACAATTTGCTTTGTGGTGTTGTACACAGCACTTATTTCACCTCTTGCAGGAGCACGTTCACCTGCCAAATCCTCGACAAACGTTCTTTTGTCTTTTCTGGCACCCTTTTTTTTTTTTTTTTACCTCTTTCTATTTGATTTTGTCAGCCTCTTGAGCTCAAAAGCTTTGCTTTTAGTTGTTTCCTTTTCTCTATATTCTGCCAATTACCAGGTGGTACCCATTTATTGTACTTTTTCTTTCTATATCCCTAGACATTGGTGGTTGTCTCTTCCTACTGTATGTCTTCTGATGGCTTCCCACTTTGTGTTGATACTATGGTCTTCATCATCGTTAGTCAGAGCAGCAGAGAGATTTTTCTTTCAATTTCCAGAGCAAACACTTCAAAGGCAAAATCAATGTGTATTTGCTTGACTCACTCTGCTTAGCCACTCTCCTGAGCTTGATGGTGGCTTTAACTAAGTGGTGATCACTGTTAACATTAGCACCAAGTCAAACAGCTTGGAGAGACCTGTTCCACATTCCACTGATCAAGATGTTTTGTGTAGGAAGTAGATAACACCAGTTGCATAGTTGTTGTCTAAACAGAAGTCAATCAGATGCTCACTGTTGGCATTTATCACACTACAAATGTGTTTCCCCATAGTACTATCACTGTTGGCATTATCAGCCCTGCCTTGGCATTCCTGTCTACCATGATCATTAACATATCAAGTTGAGGGATTTTGGAGATGCCTCCTGTAACTCCTTGATGCATAACTCTAGGATGGTATGCTGAAGTGTTTGTTGTGTGCTCTGATCATGTACTGGCTTCCATTCCAACAAGGTGTTGACTTCCTGCTTTGAAACTATAAGATCTGCATGACATGTGTACAGTTGGTTGTCCTGTCCAGAGTGCAGGATAACTGCTTTATCACTGGTCACTCAGGATCTAGAGTCTGTCCATCAGCATTTACCAATCCTCTGAATGTCCAGTCTCTATTTTCTCATCTTGCTCTTGACCGTCTCAAACAGAGTGCAGACATTCCACTGTCATTAGGCGGATGTTGATTTTAGGCCAGAATAGACTATCTTGCATACTCCCCACTTCCCACTGGAGGCTTTCATCTGACGTAGTCATACTGACAGTTGGTTGGCTCAAGTCCACTGTGGAATGCATGGTTTTAACACTGTCATTTCCATAACGTTGTGGGATTTTTTACAGGGTGGAGACTTTGGCACCATTCCCAACCCCTCCCAAACCTAGAGGAACAGGTGCTGATGTTTGTCTTGTTTCTGCCGTGAAACCTGACAGGGAATATTCCACTCACTGTATAGCTCCCAGGGGTCTCTGAGACACCCAAACCGCCCTACCATGACAAGAGAACAACACAGCAAAGAGTGTTATTCAGGTGCAGATGAAATATTATAGTTGTAATGAGGACCTGAAATTAAAAATATTTCATAAGTAAAGAAAACAAATAAGCCATGTTGCCAACTGAGGGCCAACAACTGTGATACCATATAATATTTTAAATTCTTCACATAGTCCTTAGATAATTATATCCATGAGTTATAATAGGCCAAAATAGCTGTCCAGATTTCATGACTTTCTGCATGCCTGCTTATACAAATATATGTTGGATATAGCTGATGTTATAGTTGGGTTTTTTAAAATGGGATGATGCCAGGAAATGATGCCATGTTGATGATGCCATGCGATGATGCCATGTTGGATGTCTGCAAAACAAATAATATTGCAAAATAGAAAAACAGTTTTTATTTATATCCTTGGCTTCATATAAGCAGAGAAGGTTATGGACATCCAATCCTGGAAGAGGAAAGTAAAAATATTGTTTGTGTTTAGAACAAACCGAAATGTAAAGTAAATCATTTCTGATCCATGGTATGTAACAAAACCCTTTACACGATAAGTGCACTTTTTTTTTTTTTAAGGTATGAAGTATGTATATAGTCAGAGCAGGAGTTTGAACAAAGTAATTTTTGTGTATTGAAGGGTATAATGCAAAGTGACTGAGGGCAGCCTGGATTTAAATAATACAAGATAATTCATAAATGATGATGTTGAATTTTTATTGAAATGCTGCACTGGTTCAGGAATAGTTCTTTCAGGCTCTGTGCATTTGATATCTATTCTACTGTATGATGTGTGGTGTTAATGTAATCCACAACTATTGTCTTAAGTAAATAGGGCTCTTATACTTTATAATCTGATTATACATCTGGAGTCTAGATCAGGTAATGCGGATGAAGCAGGCCTACACCCTAGATGAGACACCGGTCCATCACAGGCCATAAATGTTAAGTAATAAGAAGTATTAGGATAAAATGTAAAACATCTCATCATAACTAGTCTGAATAATTTATTTGAGCATAACATGAGACAGAACACTTCCTAAAACACACTGTTTCCATCCTGTTATATAACCAGAATGAGAAACAATAAAACTATTAATAAAATTATGGTTATTGTAAGTGTCAGTGTACATACTATACATGCATTGTGTGTGCGTGTGTGTGTGTGTGTGTGTGTGTGTCAGCCTCTCTGTGTATGCATGTTCTGCTTAAAGGACTCAGTCAGTTGAAAATGATGCAATGAATATTTAACTATACACACTTTGCTAACACAGTAAAAACGGGGGCCAGAAATAGCCTAATCCTCCTTCTTCAACCCTAAAGCTGGTGCAATGTAACGACACATTCGTTTTTCACAAGATTAAAACAAAAATAGGATAGCCCAGTACAGCAGTTTCTTATACCACAAACACACACGTTGTATACCACACAGACACATGAGTGTGTACACTGAAAAAAGTGATATGTGGTTATCTTTGGCCCCAAGCGTGCTGAAAAAATCTTCCATACACCCTTTCACCGCAGCCTGAACCGTTTTACAAGGCAGGATGGATCCATGCTTTTACAGTATGTACATGTATGTTTTTTTTTCTTTTCAGAAATTGAGACTCATCAGACCAGGCAACGTTTATCCAATCTTCTATTGTCCATATGTGGTGAGCCCATAAGAACTGTAGCCTCAGTGTCCTGTTCTTAGTTGACAGGTGTGGCGCCTGGTTTGATCTTACGTTTGATGTGTTGTGTGTTCAGAAAAGATCTTGAGAATACCTCGGGTGTAACGAGATGTTATTTGAGTTACTGTTGACTTTCTATCAGCTCAAACCAGTCTGGCCATTCTCCTCTCACCTCTCATATCATCAGGGTATTTTCACCCAGAGAATTGCCGCTCACTGAATACGTTTTCTTTTCCAGACCATTCTCTGTATACCCTAGGTATGACAGCTGTGCGTGAAATTCCCAGTAGATCTTCAGTTTCGGAAATACTCAGGCCAGCAACAACTATTCCACGTTCATAGATCACCATTCCAGCCCGTTTTGATACTCAGTTTGAACGGCAGCAGATTGTGTTGACCATGTCTACAAGGCTAAATGCATTGAGTTTCTGATATGTGATCAGCTGATTAAATATTTGTGTTATCGAGCAGTGTATCTAATAAAGTGGCAGGTGAGTGTAGTTATACATATAAGAATAGGATAGAATATTTAGAAATACATATCTGTGAGAAATGGTAGTTAAATTGAAAAAAGAAGAAGGAGGATATGCATGTTCATTTTTTTTTTTGTGAATTAGGCACATTACTGCCTAATAGCAGAACAGCAGGCTATATACCCTTGTCAATACTCCTAACAAACGCCTTTAGAATATGTCTGACAGGTGTTAAATGTTCAGCTAACACTGAAATCACGTGTGATTCAATTTTCTCCATTTCATTCCTAGAGCTGCTACCATTTGCATCCCAGCCAAACCTAGCAAGTTTGCATATGCATGGCCTCGTTCAAAATTTCCATCAAGATGCCTCACATGCCAATGAGCTGAACTGCAAATGAGTCATGTGGCTCTTTTCATCTGCTGCTGGTGGCAAAGAGACTCTGAGGCAGCTCTCACATCCCCTGGAAAACCCTGGTTTCTAGAGCCTACCCAAAGGGAGGAGTTGTGACCTTGTGAAAAAACAAACCACATTCAGCTGTGTCATTTCATAAGATTCCAACATCCCCTGTAGGATAAATCATGGCCTGTAATTGTGGCAGTTCAAAACTGTTTTAGTGTACTCTGATGGAGTGTGAACAATAACATGGTCCCAGCAGTATATTTTTCAACCCCAGACCCAAAAGCATCCTGCTGCCTCAAACATGTCAGGCAGAATGAGACAGAAATCCAGTGTTCCAGGGACCATATTCTGCCAAAGACCTGTCTTCACATAGCATTTTTACCAGGCTCTGACAATGGTATTTGAGTCAGCTGATTTTCCTTTGTATCTGAGATCATATTCCCAGTTGAATCTCCATCAAACTTGCTTCTCCTAGACACTGATTTTCATTTGGTAGAGTACACACTTGCCTACACCCCAGGATCCAAGGATAATAGGCTGTAAAATACCAGTGAGTTTTACAGTGTGTGGGGTTAGAACAAAAGTCAGTAAGGAGTCCTGAGGGGAAAGCCATGAACAATCTGTACAGTTTTGGATTGGCGTTATCTGAGTCAACAAGAAGACCTATTTTTTTTCCTTAAATCAGTGGCACCAAACAGATTATGGGCAATCCAGGAATCCTAATCAAAATATATAGCAAATAATGATTGTACTTGAAGAAAATATGCAAGGGTCTAAGCCAGGAACATGGTATCAATGCATAATATGGTAATAATGTGATTACTTCTATTCATCCTTCCATGAACCCATTCATTATATATACCGCATTATATACCATGTGTAGAGTCACTGGGGGGTCTGGAGCCTATTTCAGGGAACTTAGTGCCAAGGAAGGGTACACCATGAATAGTGTGCCAACCCATTGTGCAACACGAGCACACATACACTCAAGCAGTATCATACACTATGGTCGATTTAGAAATCTAATGATTGTCCTTGGAGTAAACTCACCAAGCACAGAAAGAACATGCACACTCCATGACCTTAGACTGGAGATGATATCTGAACCCTCAGTCACGGACGTGTGAGGCAGTTGTGCTAACCACTCAACTTGCGGAGCAACTTGTTTGCAGCGACTTCAGGCGCAAAATATGCCTGAGTGTCTGAGTAATTAACGAGAGTTTAAAATTAACACTCAGACACAGTTCCTTCTATAACCTCAACTCAATGCAATGTCTTGGTCACATGTTTGACAACAAGCCTACAGGAGGCTGTCTTGAAATCCCATAATTATTATGCTGCTGCTGCTGGTGTGTGTATCAGTTATATTGTCTCTGAGTCCTTTATTTTGGTTTCCTTCAATAGGAAATGGAATCCTGTAAAAGCAGAATGACTCATTAAAGGGAAAGTGCCTTAGTAGGGGTTGTTCGAAAGTTCCAAACTCTTAGTAGTGGGTGTGTGGAACAGTGCTGAAGTGATGACATGGTGAATCCTAAAGAAATGAGCCATTCTCCCAAATGACATTCCTTCAGTTGATGTTTTGATGATCCCAGCAGACCATTTAATTTTCTTGACATTGCAGCAATGTTATTTGCTGATGTTGGGCAACCATTGCATGTGTTGCTCAAAACCCTGACCATCCACTGAGACGACACATAGTCTCAACTACCTGAGCCGCCATTGCTCCACGGACACCACCCAAGCAGATTCTCTTTCTGACAGCCCGCAAGGGGCACAAACAATGAAGATGTTACTATAATAACCAAATCATAAGTCACTTCACCAGCATCATTTTTTATCATTTTAATTTTTTCTTTTAGCCAGATTCTGGTTTTTAGTCTTTGGACATCTAGTCTAGCTTTGATTCACCTACCAGATGATGTGGCTACACCAAAATGCTGACGTTGTTTAGACTTACAAACACAACCAGAATCATTTTTATCGCTATCTAACCATTTGGTGATCCTGGTAGAGACCACACCCAGCTGAAATGCTTTTACAGTAGGATAATGGTTATGCAGTACATTGGGAAGAACTTGATGATACACTGATTCGCAGTGATGCGTCATGCAAAACTGAATAAATGACTAAATAAATGTGCAACAAGCATGACAGACGTACCATTTATTTCCTTTTATTTGTCTATATTATGAATTTACATGTACTTTTACAAAATGCAATAATTATTGCAATGGTATCATCCTGATTATTCCTTTCCCTGTAACAAGCAAGAGAAATGTCAATAAGCTTTGTAAGAAAGCAGACAGAGAAAACACACTTGTGCTTTCTTTCATGTAAACCATATGCCTCTGAAGAGCCAATTAGTGTTCAGCATGCATGATAACACACACTGGCTCCCCCAACCCACAGAGAGAGAGAGAGAGAGAGAGAGAGAGACGGAGAGAGAGAGAGAGAGTACACTGTGCTTGTTTTTAGTAGTCCTTTTTTTTCGATTTACTGGGTCATTTCATGTAGGCAATTTGCAGTCTGACAGTCTCGATCACAGCAGACTGTAAACGAGGAGGAAATAATTTACTTATGAGTAGAAATAAATTCGCCTTTGAAAATACAGATGAACTCATAAACTAAAGGTTTTCCTAAAAGGCTGTTATTACACAAGTGGTGTTAAGAGGTTTGATGCCAGCGTTGTAGAAAACCTTTTTTAATTTGTCAACCAATAATGGACTTGCTATGAATGCAAAGATAAGAAGTTAAAGCCCATATGAAGCAAGGTCCTGTCGTTACCTCGCTTTAACCACTTCATTCAGTTTTATTGGCTATGCTGGTTAAGGCAGCGTGCATTTCCTGTAAGTACCCAATAGCAAATGAGAGCATGAAGACTTTCCAGAATCTTGTCAATAAAATTTGTAGCATCTGCCATGTTATTCTAAAAATTCAATCCATCCATCTAGGAATCTCTGTAGTCCAGCTAGGGACTGTGGATGACAATGGTGACCATTGTATTTATTCCCAAGACCGTGGTAGGACCTCTGGTCAACATTCACTACAGGGCAATTTGGGAACCTAATCTACATGTCTTTGGACTGTGGGAAGAAAACCAGAGTACCTGGAGGAAACCCACCAAGCACGGGGAGAACATGCAAACTCCATGCACACAGGGACCCCGAGGTGGGAATTGAAAAAGTAAGGTAAATTGAATTGACGAACATAGAGACAGCTAGCTAGCCAGACATGTACATGTTAAATGTAAGATCATTCATTATCACTTCAATGATTCCCAGGTAGTTGCAAGTTTCTGCCTCTTATTGGAGGTCGACCAATAGTCCAATAGTTATATGAGAACCCAGTCATAAGGGTGGGACAAGCAAAGAGCACACTATTTTTAAAACACAGAGGTATATTTTTCTCAAAATGAAGGACGGGTCATCCATGGCACGCTGACAGTGTTTGTCAGACTCTGATGCGATGTTTCTTTTACTCCTGGGTCAGCAGCCTGGGGACGAACTTGGCGTCTACTGTTTGGTATGATAAAATGACAATAGCCACAATATTGGACAAAATTCCTAAATTGCCCATAGTGTGTGAATATGATATTGTGTGCCCTGTGATGGATTGGCACCCCATCCAGGGTGTTCCACACCTTGTGCCCTAAGTCTCCCGGGATAGGCTCCAGGCCCTTGTGATCCTGTACACAGAATAAAGTGGTATAGACGGCATGTAAGTAAGTGAGTGAGTAAGTTGGTACGGCACGGTAATGTAATGGTTAGCACTGTGGCTTCCAGGGCTTGCTTCAAGTTAAAATGGTATTTTAAAATGGTGTTTCCCTGTCTTACCCGTGCTTAGTGGGTTTCCTCCGGGTTCTCTGGTTTCCTCCCACAGTTCAAAGACATGCAATTTAGTCTGATTAATTGGCGTTTCCAAATTGCCCAGAGTGTGTTTGCTTGGTATCTTATCCATGCAGGGGGTATCCGGCCTGTGACCTTACAGAGTCTCCTGGGATAAGGTCTAGGATTCCCTCAACCCGGTACAGGACAAGCGGAATGGAGGATTTTGTATTATACATGCCTTTGAAACCTGCAACCATGCTTTGGTCTCTGCAGAAACACTGTATTAATGCTTTATTTGATCATTTTGGTGTAGTTAAATGTGGTGTATTTGAAATTAAAGAGCTTCCACAAATTATGGATAAAAAGCAATAATAAATGATTTTCTGTTGAAAAAAATAATTAAAAAAATAATAAAAAAAACACAAATATGAAAATAAAGTGAGTATAAAATGGTCAATCAAACCCAAAAATAAAAATGCTAATCCTTTTGCTTTGATAAGTGCAGTAACCTGTATCTTTACAGTTATTATCCAGGCTTAAACAGTCATACAGTGATTTTGGGGAACGTTTCTAAAGTAGCACACGGCCCTTGTGACTTGTGGTCTGGATAGGCTCATGATTCCACTGACTCCTGCTGTGATAACTGCAAATGCCATGATAAATATAAAAACACAAGAGGAAGATTCTCTCTCTCTTTCTTTCTCTATCTCTCTCTCTCTCTCTCTCTCCTTCCCTTTCACTGTTTCTCCTCCAGCGTGATATTGTCCCAGCGTTGTTCCCCAGAGTGGGTTAAATGGAAAAAAAACCACTTTGTTGTTGTCTCCTTCACATGTTGTCCTTTAGATAGTGTTGTCTCCTTAAAATCAAGTGTGTGTGTGTGTATTTGTGTGTGTGTGTGTATTTGTGTGTGTGCCTGTTTGACTCCCTTATTGTTGTTTCGCAATGTTTCGTTCTTTGTTTCTTTCCCTCTATTCTGTTTGTGATGCAGCCTCACATCTCTTTTTAACTTTTAATACCGCAAAAAGGAGACTGTGTGTGTGTATATGTGTGTGTGTGTGTGTGTGTGTGTGTAAGGGACAACATGCAACAGCAAGCAAATAATTTTACAAATGTCCCAGCTTGTGTGTGTGTGTGTGTGTAGTAGTAGAGTTCAAGGGAAGAAAAGTGATGATGTCATTTGGCAAGGAGTGATTGATGCACAAAATGCTTCAGTTAGACTTAGACAACCCCCCAACCACCCACACACACACACACACACACACACACACACTGTCCGAAAGGGTTTAAATCAATGAGACTGTATTTCATTATACCAGTCGGCTTGTTGATAGCAGTGTGTGTGTGTGTGTGTGTGTGTGTGTGTACCTATTTAAGAATGTGAAGAGTAAAACAAAACAGCCAAACACTTTTGGCATTATGTCTTAGACACACACACACACACACACACACACACACACCTAAGACTAGACACCTGTAAAGTATTTTGCCAGTAGACGGAGCCGAGTGTGGTTGCCGTGGTAATGACGTGGTTGCAAAATAAGGTCACACCCCTGGGAGAGAGAGTCGAGAGGCATTTTCTCTCTGTCTTTCTACCTCCACACACACACACACACACACACACACGCACACACACACACACACACACACACACACACACACACACACACACACACACACACACACACACACACACACACAGGTATAATCCTTTATCCTCTCTGTGCTCCCTCTGCACCGCCTTCTGTTAGTTTTTAACCTTTACACCTCTCAGTCAACCTCACACTGTTCTCAGAGAGAGAGAAAGAAAGAGAGAGAGAGAGAGAGATACAGAGATAGTGGGTTAGAGTGTAAGGGAAGGAAGAGATAGAGGTAAAGAGAGAGAGAGAGAGAGAGAGAATGAGAATGGGTGAATAGGATGAAGAGAGAGAGAGAGAGAGAGAGAGTGAGAGAGAGAGAGAATACCCTACAGGATCAGTGGCGTAAGCAAGTGAGAGGGGGTTGGATCACAGTGAGACACGGAGAGAGAGAGAGAGAGAGAGAGAGATGGAGAGATGGAGGGAGGGTAAGAGAGAGATGTCAGCTGTATTCGTAGCCAATGAGAAGGAGAGAAACGAAGGAATAGGATTTCCTTAAGGCACTGACAAGAAGGGAAAAGATTGCTATTGTCTTTTCTAAACAAGCCATAATCTGCTGCATCTGAAGAGAGAAAGAGAGAGAGAGAGTGTGAGAGAGAGAGAGAGAGAGAGAGATGCACCGACCGGTCTTCCTCGTGTGGGGGTGTGTGTGACACAAACAGCAGCATCAGGAAAGGAAGAATCCGAGCAACAGCAGTGCATAGCTGCAGCTGGCACACCGGTGTCTCTCTCTCTCACACACACACACTCACACACACTCACACACGTACGAAGGTGTGTGTAGGACGAGCAGATGAGAGGTGTGGATGGTTCCAGAGCTGCGTGCTGATGGGGAGGGGGCCGTCGAGCATCAATAAGCAGAGCGAGTCGTTTCTTCTTTTCCTCCAGGACACCAAAGATGGACATCTTCCTCTCGCCAGTCGTCCTCCTCTTCCTCACCCATGTGTGTGATGCCTCTGGGCTGCACAGTCACCGCCGCGCAGCCATCAGCGTGTGTGTGCAGGGAGAGCACGCTGTACGCTGCTGAGAGGAGGTCGTGTGCACGCAGAAACACACACACACACACACACACACACACACACAAACACACTGACACGAACGACTACAAACAGGTCTTTGGGAAACGAATCACAGACGGTGAGTATGAACTCAATAAAAAAATTTATATCTTTGTGTGTTTGTGTGTGTGTGTGTGTGTGTGTGTGTGTGTGTGTGTATGAGTGTGTGTGTGTGCGTGTAAACCTCATGTCACCCGGGTGCATGGTATTCCAGAAAATTTTTTTTTTTCTTCTGATGAATAAAAGCTTCAGTTCATGATTCTACATGTTAATGTGTGTGTGTGTGTGTGTGTGTGTATTGCTTTATACATTTATACAATTATTATAAATGTTGGTATTTCAACATATAAAACATGACAGAAAATATTCTGCCATTATTTCAATCATAATCTCATTTTTATCTTATCTTTATTTTTTTCAAGAAATATATATATATATATATATTTTGTTCTTTCAAGAAATGTGTATTTATTAATAAGATAAAAATGAGATATGCATGTATACATACATACATACATAACCAGACACATAATATTATATATTTAAACCTTATAACTTATGTGCAGACATGTTTAGTTATTATCTCATTTTGACACATCATCTTGTTCACTTGAAAAATTAACATTATTACGATGAGATGTTATGTCATTTTATTGGGATCTCATTTTATTTATATTGGTCATCTCTATATGCGTATTTTGAGTTATCTCATTATTTCAAGATATTGTCTCATCAGTTTGAATTCTTCCTTGGTACTTCAAGTTATTATCTTATGATTTCAAATATATTATACAGTATTAGCATAATTATGTGTTATGTCAAGACGTTGGTAGTTTTAGTTATTTCATTTTGACATATCTCATTAGTTTGACTTAATACCTTGTTATTTTTAGGTATTTGGCGTTTTGAGTGATCTCACAATTTTCATAGTTTATTTCATTATTCTGACTTAAAAAAAAACATTTATTTAAAAATATAATCTTGTTATTTTAAATAATCTCATGGTTCGCTGTGGTGACCCCTTGCTGGGAGCAGCTGAAAGGCCACCAACAACAACATTTTAAATTATCTCATTAATTTTTCATATTAGTTTGTGATTAATTAATAACCTGATAATTTAAAATATTATCTTGATACTTGGCTGGACGGTGGTGTAGTGGTTAGCACTGTCGCCTTGCACCTTCAGGGTCCGGGTTTGATTACGGGCCAGGCTCGATTCCCGTCTCTGTGTTCATGGTGTTTGCATGTTCTCCCCGTGCTTGGTGGGTTTCCTCCGGGTACTCTGGTTTCCTCCCACAGTCCAAAGATACTGTATGCAGGTTAGGCTAATTGGTGTTCCCAAAATTGCCCGTAGTGTGTGAATGTGTGTGTGTGCCCTGTGATGGATTGGCACCCTGTCCAGGGTGTACCCTGCCTCGTGCCCTAAGCCTCCTGGGCTCCTGGTCCCCGCGACCCTGAATACAGGATAAAGCGGTATAGAAGATGAGTGAGTGAGAGTGAGTGAGATCTTGATATTATCTCATTATTTCATATCTGCTTGTGTTGATATAATAACCTTTCATGCCAAGACATAGTAGTTATAGTCATTATCTCATTTTGACAGATTATATTATTTTTTTGAGATATTACCAATACTTTTGGGTTAACATGTATTTTTCTGCATGTTATTTTTATAAACCTTATCAAAATATGATGGCGGTATTTTGAGTTATCTCATTATTTTGACATTATTATTTCACAATTCGTCCTTGTTACTTCAAGTTATTATCTCATTACTTTGACATATCTGGTTGTGTTGACAATAAATCCTCATGTCAATGGTAGTTTTAGTTATTATCTCATTTAGACATTTTTTACTATTTTGACTTAGTACCTCATTACTTCAAGATTGAGAATAGATTGATCAATATTTTGTGTTGTTACAAATTCAAATATTTTGAAATATAACGCTGCTATTTTAAATCATCTAATTATTTTGACACATTATCTTGTGATGATTTAATAACTAGATTTTTTTAAATATTATCTTTAATTATTATCTCAAAAGTTATGACATATCTGCCTATGTTGCCTTAAAGTGATGATCTCATTTTGAAAAATAATTTCATTAATTTTTACTTAATCAGTCCTTGGTTCAAGATGGTAAGCAGCTATTTTACATATCATTTCATTATTACTATGTAAAAACCCGATATATAAAAACAGGATTACGGCATTTTCAGTTATCTCATTATTTTGACATATTATCTGTTATTTTGACTCAAGTTTTTATTTCGCTGTCATCGTGTTGACTCAATATTTAGTCATGTTAAGACAGTATTAGTTTTAATGTAATTTATCTCATTTTGACATATTATCTCCTTATTTTGACTTAATAACTTATTACTTCAAGATATGATGTTATTTAAAACAGTTATCTTGGTATTATCTTGTTGACTTCAACTTGTTATTTTTAGATAAGTTGCCACTATTTTGAGGTATTGTCTTTTAAATTCAATATTTTATCTCGTTTCAACTTAAAAACGTGTTCTTTAAAGCTACATTGTTGCTATTATGTCATTATTATGTCATTACTTTAAGTTATCTTTTATTTTAGTTATGAGATAACTAAAATAAAAGATAACTTAAAGTAATGACATAATAATGACATAACAGCATAATTTGCCACTTTAATTAATAAGACTGCTTTAGTAGTTTGAATTATTAAATATTATTGGACTTGGCCAAATTCTCTTGAAATAAAAAATACATAAGTAAGAAATTTTATTATGTGACTACAAGATACGATGATATCCTATTTACAAGATTTTATTTCAACATAGCAACATAATACTTTCATTTTTTTCACAACTTGTGGTTTAGGGATTCCAGTCAGAAACAGAGAGAGAGAGGGAGAGAGAAAGAGAGAAACATACAGTACATGAAATGAACCTGACTTAATAAGTTCACATTTGAATTAATATTGTGAATATTGCGGAATATTTTCCGCCGCAGCTATTTTTATGTCTTGTTGTTGTTTAACCGGTTGGCCTCAAAGAGATTTCTAAGAAGCCTCGGCGAGCGCGCGTTTGTGTGTAATGTTTTTGTTGTCCGAGTGAACCAGGTTCTGTTTGTTGTCGCTAATCCTGAGATGTTGGTGATGTGACGACATCTATAACAGGCGACACAATAAGAGCTGTTAAAACGTTCATTTTTCTTCTACAAGCAAGCAGCCATGTGACCTGTTTCGAGTTTGTCTGTGCGTGAGTGTGAGTGTGTTAGTTTCACTATCTGTATCTCTATCTGTTTGGTGCTTGAAAAAGCCGTAGTTGTTTCTGGTTTCTATTTTCCTTCCAAGTTTTCCAGTTCCTCCAAGCAGCCAGATTAAGAGCTTTAAGTCTACGCCACGCTTTCTCTGAGACATGTAAAGTTAAACAAACCGCGTCTTTTCAAACGTCATAGCACGCTCTGGAGAAATTTGCCATCGTCTGCATAATGAGATCAAAGACAAAACGATTGGCTGGTGTCACTGTGATTGACACGGGAGAACGAGTATGCCCCTCCCACTAGAGAGCGTGCTTTGTTTGTGTTGTGTCTTTCTATGAAGTCTTCGTTGGTGTTGATAGAGTGGCGTTGTTTTTGTTTTTGCGCCTGTTACATGTTCTAATGCATTTAGTTGGTGCTACTTCCTTAAATATCGACTAATGTGTAGCTCCATTTAAACCACCATGACACTGACCAGGCGATTACTAAAGAAGAAATTAATGCATTCAAAATAAATCTGATATATTCTCATGATATATTCTAGAACCATATTCTCTATCAGATGTGCCGTGAACCCTTCTCAACATGCTTTCTTAAAAACAAAAAGAAAGAAAAATGGAAGTTGTACCCATCGAATAATGCATTCGTATCGAGTTACATCACTAGTGTGTGTGTGTGTGGGTGTTAGACTTCAGGCCTCCTGTCATTCGCTCTCTGTACAAAGAGGAATTAAACTCTCTCTTTCTCTCTCTCTCTCTCTCTCTCTCTCTCACACACACACACACACACACACACACACACAGACACACACAGAATGGTCTTGTCCACGTGATTCTAACATGCACACGTGGGAATCTCTTAGATGATGCACACATGCACACACACACACACCGGTGTTTCACATATACAAGTACGAGGCAGAACAAATGCATGATCATCACTTAATCAGGATCTCCGCTTAACGCGTAATGTCACCTCGTGCTGTAGGATATGGTTGCCTGGATACGCAGAACTCACTCGTGTTACGTTCCATTTATAGCGTACAGCTGTGTGTGTGTGTGTGTGTGTGTGTGTGTGTGTGTGTTGAGGGAAAAGGGATTACAAGGATTCACAGGAGGAGTGGGATGATGAGAGAGCGAAGAATTCATTGTGATGGGAGAGACAGAGAGAGAGAGAGAGAGAGAGAGAGAGATTATATCAGGACATACTGTTAAATAAAACATTGACCTGACTCAGTGAAAAATGACACACTCACACATATGAATGTAGGAGTGAAGTTAATGTATGCGTCATCGATTTGCAAATGATAAAGTCATTTACTTTATGAAGGTTTAAAGCCAAGTTGAAAGTTTTGCAGCATTAGAGATTTTAGGTTAAAAAGTGAAACTCAAGAAGCAGCTACACACACGCTAGCGGCGACGGTGAAACATAAACGTAACATAAACATGCTAATGAATTAAGAAAAAACATCCTAGCCTTAACGGTAGTGATTGCTGGTGAATCATTTTGAAGGAATATACAGGGCCGTGCAAAAGTCTTTAGCCTTACAAATTGCTTGTTTACGTAACAACCTGTGCAGCGACCTCATTTCCCCTCTCATATGTTCCAACCACTCAGCATGCAGCATCACCAGTATACTAATCACCAGCCTGATCATCTGTCATCATCTGCACTGGTTTCTCATTAGTTCATTCCTTAAATTAGATGCTTTTTATGTTTAAAAGATTCATATAGGTGGCGGCACGGTGGCTTAGCGGTTAGTGCTGTCACATTGCACCTCCAGGGTCCGGGTTCGATTCCTGCCTCTGGGCTGTGTGCATAGGGTTTGCATGTACTCTCCGTGCTTGGTGGGTTTCCTTTGGGTATTCTGGTTTCGTCCCTCAGTCCAAAGCCATACAGATTAGGCTAACAGGCATTCCCAAGTTGCCCGTAGTGTGTGTATGAGTGTATGAGATGGATTGAACCCTAGTCGAGCATATACCCTACCTTGTGCTATAAGTCTCCTGGAATAGGCTCCAGACCCCCCCCCCCCCACCTGACCCCCCAACCCCTGACCATGTATACAGGAAGATTTGCCTGAAACTGCTCAGGTACCTTAAAATAAGAGATTAAAAAAACTTGCCAAAATGAGGGCCTGAAAAGTCCTTCATGCAGTCTGGAGAATTATATTTCTTTTTCTCGTAAATTTTCCCCAAAAGTGTGTACCCTGATAGTGGTGGCTCTATATTTATGTACGGTATAACTACTGGAAATCGGAAGTGTGTTCTGTATAAACTCAACTGTTTAGCGGTACACAGGATTTTTCTAACTTCAGCGGTTCTGGCTTTCATAGAAACACACACACACACACACACACACACACACACACGCATTATTTGTCTAATAGCATTTGCCTAAGACTACCACTTATAATATCATTTATTAACTTTATCATGGTCAAAAAATTTGTGCTCCCTGAACCATCAATCAGACCCATACATGAGCCTTTGTGAAACTGATATAGTGTATATAAGGAAAGTAAATTTGATAAGCAATGGTTATTAAGGTGCTCATTAAAGTTCTGACCAGAGTGTATAACAAGAAAAATACCGTACTATGAACAGGCAAAGCAGGCTTAGAAATAAAGCTATTACACATGCTGTACATATAGGAACACACAACACACACACACACACACACTTCCTGAAAAACAGATAAGCATCACTATTCCTACTTCCTATTTTTTAAGTAATGTTTTGTACCGTGACACTTCTGGAAACTGGAAAAGCTGCACTTCCAGTTATCCGGCTTTTTTTTATTCAAATGAAGAAATAACGCACAGCGCTATGGAAACACCGTGTAATGTGGGCTTTGACCGGTGCTTAGTGTACTTACTTTTTTTTTTTGACTTATTGACAAAAACCTGGTTTAGATTTGTCATTGAAATGTCAAAGTGAGCTTAATAAATTTGGAACAACTGTCGTGTGACCTCACTATGAAAAAAAAGTCTGGGCAAGAAAGCATTTATGCCCAGCTCTTAATACTTATGAGTTCAGGACAAGGATGAGAAAGGATTGAAAATGATGCAAGCTTTATACCCATGTAACTAAAAAAAGGTGAAAATGCAGACAGTGAAAAGTATGAGAGATATATACAGTACAGCGGCACCTTGGCATACGAATTTAATCCATTCCCGAGGCGGGTTCCCAAAGGAAATAATATAAATGCAGATAATCCGTTCCAGCCTCCCAAAAATATTACCAATATTACAAATTTCCAAAATTATAATCAGATTTTTGCCTATAAAAACAATCAAAACATGTAGAAAAGACATGTCAATGAAGTACGATATGAAATAAATAGACATTAAACCTCACTTAGAAATTAAAGCCTTCATTTGTGATTCCTCTTGGACCGGCTGCTTTAAAAATAAATCTGAAAGTGACTCCTTTTTCTTCTTGCTACCTTCCTTGCTAACATTCTCATGGTGCTACTCGCTTCACTTGTACATGCAACCAGAAGTAAGAGCAATCGCCTCGGTCGCTCGTATGCTTTGTAAAAATGCTTTGTATGTCGAGGCAAAAGTCTTGCAAAAATTTCAGTTCTTAAGATGAAAATTCACAAGGCGGGGTGTTCGTATGCTGAGGTACCACTGTAGTAAGGTTATGTTTTTTTTAGATAAAGAAAATGTGAAAGACTGTCACTTTTATACATCTTAAGTGGAAGTGAAATATCTCTCACACCCAAGACTTTGAGAAAGTGAGCAAACATGTAAGAAGATAAGAGTGTTGGAACAGTCATGTTGTACAGAATGAAAGAAATTCCTGCTAAGGAAAAGCATTTTTACACCATGATGCTACCCACACCATGCTTCACTACAGGGATGTACAAGTCTGGGATGCGCAAGTTGGTTACAAGTTCTTTGTTGATTTCAAGGATCAGGCGTTCCTTTCGCTGAATGTTCACATGAACGACTGCAGTGGGCTCTGCCTTGCTCGTCATTCATGGATTTACGGCCTTTTTTTTTTTTTAAAGAATTCTCACCATTCAAACGTTTCAAACAGTTTTCTGCCTTTATTCACAAGACATTTCATCACAAGTGCCAGTTTGACTTGAATGCACCACATACTTTTGGATTCTGCTTAAAAAAAATGGATTTTATTTATTGGAGTATACTTTTTGACAACCTTTAAATGGGACTTTCACATACTTCCTTACTCGTCCATAAATCCCAGTTCTTTTCGCTAATGTCCTCTATAGCTTGACTTTTTAACGGTCAACATCCTTTAAGATGATTAAAATTGCTAAATATTACAAATAGTTAAAATTTGCACTGTAACATTACTTTAGATTTTTTTTTTTTTACTTAAAAAATTTAATAAAAAATAAAGATTATGTTGTCTGTATATCATACAGTTGTCCAAAGAATTGACGATTTGCTTCTCTGATGAACATGTGCAATGCACGCAAACCATCCCAAACCCATGCAAATACACACTCCTGGGCTGTCACATGTAGGCGTATGCTATTCAGGTCTGGTGGCTCCTATTGTTGATTTGAGTTGCCTGACAAATCCAGGTGTCATTGTGTATGTGACTCCCTGTTCTAGTAATGTGGTAATTTTTTCCACCTCACTGTGCTACAGCTTATTTGAATACCAGAACCTGGGTCACTGAGTGTCCATTATTGCTGTTGTTGTTGTTGTTGTTACACTGTCTTTACGAATAATAAAAAAAATAAGTTATTAATTTAATGCTTTCATACTTTAAATGCAGGAGATCCCTTTTACTGCACTCTAAGATGGACGGCAGCGAGGACGAGTGTGTGCGCTTTTTACAATATGTAGAGGACATTGGCTTGAGGGCCTACGACGAGCTGGTGATCCAGAATGCGTCAGACATTGCACGCGAGAGCGACCGGGTGCGCAACCGCCAGCACTGGGCATACCTTCAGGACCAGAGCCAGAAGAAAAGACGGCAGGAGGAGGCCATCAAGAGGTAACCACTTTCAAGTGCTATCATCTTCTTGTGGCCATAAAACAACAATCTGCAATTGTGAGTTGCTTCACTCGGGTTGAGGTCAGAGTTCTGTCACGCTGGAGCAGGTTTGAGCTTGTGAGTTTGAGCGAAGAGAAATTGTAATGCTGCAACATTCTAGACAATTCCATGCTTTGAACTTCGTGACAGCATCTGGGCCGATGTTGGCTCAGGCGGTCATGGGCTCTGGGTTTTTAATTGGAGAGTCGGGGGTTCAAGCCTGGCCATGGCCGTGTCACCGGTGTCGGCTCCTTGGGCAAGCCCCCCAACCCTATAGCCAATACAGTACAACCCAGCCACCACATGCACTGCCGTTCCCAATCCTGGTTAGAAAATGGGAGGGTTGTGACAGGAAGGAAGTGGCGACCCCTAGGATAAAAGGGGCAAAGCTTGAGAAAAATAAATTCTGACAACATTTTAGGCACGGACCACAGGATATACACATACCTTTGGATCTTTCATAGCTCAGATCATTTTAGCCACGGTTTTGCTGTGTTTTTTTATTTTTATTTTTATAAACATACAGGGTTCAGGATTGTTCAGTATAGAGTGACGTGCTGTTTTTCAGCACAAAATAGGCAATATGATGAACTACATTTTAAGTTCAGCCTTTCTTCCTCACATATACGTTACTGCACAGTGAAATTCTTTGTTCTTTGCATATTCCAGCTTCTTGTTAGTAGGCTGGGATCAGAGCGCCAGGTCAGTCATTATACGGCACCCCTGGAGCAGACAGGGTTAAGGGGCCTTGCTCAAGGGCCCAACAGTGGCAACTTGGCAGAGAGGAGGTTCGAACTGCCGACCTTTCACCGCCGCCCAACAAGCTCATATTTAGTTCATTTTAACCAACTAGCCAAACATGACTGAGCAAATAAGTAGAAAATAGATCATATAGGTGAAGAAGTAGCACAGAGCCAGGTAGTGAGGTGTTTTTATTTTTGTTTTTGTTTGCGACATCATTCCCATATTCTACGGTGGCTGAGAAGTGCAAAACAAATTCAAGATTCAAGATTCAAAGAACTTTATTAATCCCACAGGGAAATTGCTTAGTCTTGGTTTCAGTTGCTCATAGTTGTCATCCTGTAGAAATAAGGAAAATAAACCAGTAAGAACCGTATTGCAGACTAAAAATGAACACACTAAAAATTAACAAAATCAATCCAAAATAAAATGAAAAAACCCAAAACAATATAACAAATTCAAAAACAAAATAACAAAATCCAAAACAATATAACAAAACCCAAAACAAAATAACAAATTTCAAAAACAAATATAACAAAACCCAAAACAAAATGACAAAACTCAAAACAAAATAAAAAATTCAAAAACAATATAACAAAATCCAAAACAAAATAACAAATTCAAAAACAAAATAACAAAACCCAGAACTAATTTGTTATTTTGTTTTGGGTTTTGTTATTTTGTTTTTCAATTTGTTATTTTGTTTTGAGTTTTGTTATTTTGTTCTGCACTTCTCGGCCACCGTAATATTCCGGTATTGGTAACATTTACCCTTCATAAAAGTAATGATAACTTTAGTTCTACCTGACATATCCAAAACCCAAACTGAAGTCTGAAGCTTCCCCGTTAACACACACCCACAAGGCTTCTATATAAGCACATATATGTTTTTTAATCGTCATTGACCTATGCAGTATTTCCAGCACAGATCTGTGCCGCTTGAGTTTTCAAATAGCACCCTGTGGAGAAACTGAATCTGTACTCATGCACTAGACATTCATACATTCATGGCCGACCGAATCCTCCTGAGAGTTAAGAAGTTTGTTCCAGGAGCACTAGGTGTGAGACAGGATCTAACACCAGTCTCTCAGACGGAAGCATGCACAGACACATATAAATACTCTATTGCACCTAGGGGCGTTTGAGCGTAGCCAGTGGACGTCCTGCAAGCATCACTTCGCAGCTCAAAATGAAAAATGTTTTGACAAGCGAATGATTTGGAACAGGGCACCCTGTTACATTCCCTTTGTATATTTATGTTTCGGTGTACAAACAGCTCATCTGTTCCTCCTGTTCCTCCACGGCAATATTAGACACTCTATTATTTATTCAAGGCAGCATTCGAAAAGGAACAAATGGTACATGTTGCAGTTTCAAAGTGTAGCCTTTAGCTCTCATTTCTGTGGCTGAATCTCAAAACTCATCTCGAACGCTGCTGCACTTGTGAAGGTTGAACACGTAAACCATTTTGGATTTTTATTTTATTTTTTCCTTTTTCTTCCTTGACTCCTTCTGCAGTGTGATGATTTCCATCTAATAAAAAGCAGCAGCTTTATGTAATTATGTTTCAAGGTGATTTGATGCAGAACAGTTTTCAATGCACCAGGCGAAGCATAGTGTATGGGCGTGTGTGAATGTGTGTGTGTGTGTGTGTTAGTGCAGTGCCTATGTGTGTGTGTGTGTGTGTGTGTGTGTGTGAGAGAGAGAGAGAGAGAGATAGCTTCAGCAATAGAGATCGATAAGGAAATGGCTGTAGACCAGAAATGCGGGTGTCATTGCGCTGCCCAGCAGAAACCTTACACTCTGGAATCCATAAATAAAGACGGGGTGAGTGTATTAGTGTGTGTGTGTGTGTGTGTGTGTGTGTGTGTGTGTGTGTGTGTGTGTGTGTGTAAGCAAAGTGCAAGAGCCATTTGGAGGACAACATAAATAAGAGTGGTTGGCATGGATTGTAATGCAAATGCATGGAAATAATATGCAAATACTTTGTTGATCCATAAACACACACACACACACTTCCAGAGGATTTGTCTCGGTCTTTAATATCATTCTTTCACCTCAGGTTACAGTCTGCAGATCTTCCTGCTTCCACAAATAGCCTATCATCGTAGGTTCTTCTGAATTCCTTCTCATGTGCTTCTCTCTTTCATCTCAACACTCTAACCATGCTCGACCAGCTTTCTTCTTCTTCTCCTCTTTAGTCCTTTGTTTCTTCCTGTTTCTTTCCCCGACCTTCCGCTCTCGTTTCCTCTCTAAAATGATCTACCCTGTCTTTCTTTTTCATATGGAGATGCCGCCGCTTATCCCATATTATTACTCTATGAAGAGTCTCTACAGCTGTGTGAGTAAGAGGGCTTTTTGAAATGCTCTCCCTCTCTCCCCCTCTCTCTCTCTCAAACACACACACACACACACACACACACACACACACACACACAAGCACGCACACAGAAAGACAGAGAGGAGACGTTATGTCCATGTTTTTCCTATTACATATTAATATGAATTTGTCGGATTCATTCAGGTGCTTGAAATTTCTGCACTCACCTTCTGCTCCTATTAATGGTCTCACATCACTCACCCAATCATCGTCCATCTTCACGCGGTGTCATCTTTATCCTGTATAAAGGTGGGGGTGGAGCCTATCCCAGGCGACTTAGGGTACAAGGTGGGGTACACCCTGGGCGAGGTGCTGATCCATGGCAGGGCACACACACACACACACACACACTCACACACTCATTCACACACTATGGGTAATTTCCATCCACCTAGGAGCCTCTGTAGTCCAATAAGGACTATGGAGACCAGTGATGATCGTTGCATTTATTCCCATTTGTACGACCGTGGTAGGACCTCCGGTCAACATTCACACACTCATTCACACACTACAGGCAATTTGGGAACGCCAATTAGCCTAATCTGCATATCTTTGGACTGTGGGAGGAAACCGGAGAACCCGGAAGAAACCCACCAGACACGGGGAGAACATGTAAACTCCATGCACATAGACCCGAATTTGGGAATCGAACCCGAACCCCGGAGATGCAAGGCATGATGGGAATAAATGAGCAATTTTCAAAAATAAGGATACTGTGAAATTAAGGACTACTTAAGGACTCCTGCTCATAATGTAGCAACGTGGGTCCCCCTGGTACCCTGCGGAGTTCTGAACAGGCAGAAGTGCGGCTATTTATACACGCGGTTGCCAGGCAACGCCACAATCAGCGTGAACGCGCCTCACCTGACGGCATGTTTATTTAAGGGTCCTGATACCTTCGTCTGATCATTTAGGTAGCACCGGTAAGGTATCAGGGTCAAAGAAAAGCAAAAAGAAAGTGAGAAAGAAAGAAAGACACACAGAGCGTGCTCAAAAGAGCGAGAGAGGCAAAGACCCAACCTCTGTCTCCCTGAGACGCCAATGAGAAAGAGAAAGAGAAAGAGAGCAGCATGCATCAGTCCAGCGTTCGCCCTCATAAATATAGTAAATATTGCAAAGCTCAAACAAAAAATCTCTCTGATAAATCCTCGGTAAGGGCGAGTTTTATTTTTAGTTTGCAGAGCCCTGTCGGTTCTCACGTAGACGGCGGAGCTTTGTTTATTTTGTGTTTTTAGTTTTCTTTAGGTTCCTTTTAAGTTCCTTAATTAATAATCCCACGCCATCTCCAAATGGAAAGGTGCATATCATAAGTATTTCGTTGACCCCCTCTAAAGCCCTGCGTTAGGGCTCTTACATATTATAACATCTCATGGTGCGGCTTAAAAGTTCAATATGTACACAGGAAAGGGTTTTCGTATTGTAGGCCTCACTAGCATTTCAATTATCCTCCTTTTTTGATGTAGATCAACACGTGGCCAAGGTTGCCAGATTTAAACAGATCACTGGGTTTATCAGTGGTGTTCTTGATTACTGTCATTATGTATGAGCGCTTGCCTTTAAGCATGGAAAATCTGAAAGCAAAAAAAAGAAAAGAAAGAAAATAGAAAAAGACTGAAGCAGGAAAAATTACAGAGCCACTCTGATGACATTCGGGGGAAAAAAAAAATAATTATATATATATATATATATATATATATATATATATACACATACAGTAT
>JAOVVA010000052.1:8246203-8257891 GCA_028565275.1 Leiocassis micropogon | reverse complement strand
GCCTCAGTAAAAAAAAAAAATCTATGAATTTCTTCCTAAAAGTGTGCTGTAAGCGGTTAAGCCGAATCCACTGGGTCCTGTATCGGATTAGTGCTTCACTGGACTCCATCCAGAGTGCGGAGCTATTTAAAGCACTTCACCCTGACGTTCTTACACTTCTGTTCCCCCACACATACCCACCCACACACACACACACACACACACACACAGACACTAAGGCACACGGCCATTCTCAAATATGCACACTTTAACTCTAAATATATGTGCTCCATTTATTTAAAAAATCTGAATAAATACAACAGGATTAAACAATATCTATGAAGGAACTGTTGCCATAACAAGACCACACTACGACTGTTGTAATCTACATGACATCTGAAAACGACTGTGTAGTGGTCAAATATAACCATAACCTTCCAAAGTTTTGGAACATTTGGGGATTTATCCCTAATTTAGTTGTAAAGAAATTCCCACCCATCATCAGGGCCCTCCAACATCGAGGCTACCATCCATGAAAGGTGAAGGCCACCATGTGTTTCCTCTGAGCCACATGATGCCACCAACCGCATTGTTTTGAACTGCTTGCTCACACACCGCTGGGAATGTGTGTAACACACTCGGAGGACAGCGCTATCCGCTTCTTCCGCTTATGCGAGCTCATATAGACGCCCGTGATTGGCTGCAGGGCCATGACTGATGTAATAGCGCTATCTCTCGATCTGAGAGAGCTCGGCCAATCAGCTCTCTCTAGGTTCCTGGCTGGAAGAGGCTACAGCATTCCAACTCCTTTTCTTTTGCCATGCATGGAATACATTTGAGTTTAGAATCAAAGGATTATAAGATGATAGAGCAGAATTTGTTCACTTACATTTAGGCATTTGGCAGACACCCTTATCCAGAGAGACTTACTTTAAAAAAAAAAAAAACTTCATTATACATCTGAGGTGTTGAGGGCCTCGCTCAAGGGCCTAACAGTGGTAACTTGGTGGTCATTGGGTTTGAACCTGGGACCTTCCGAACCATAGCCCGAAGTCTTAACCACCCAGCTACCCCTCTTTTCAAACATCTGGATGTTAATATCAAGAAATGAAAGCTAAAATTCTGATCTCTGGTTTTGTTCTCAAACCCAAAAAAACAATAATTAAAAAAAAAAACTAAAAAAAACAAAAGCATTGTCCTTGCCGTTCCAGTACTTTCAGATGAGGATTGTATATTTTATATAATGACTTGCCTCAGGCTAATTTCTTCCATTATCTTATGTTGTTTGCTCATCTTAGATACAAGCTGAAGTGAACTCTTATACAGCTGAGAGCTCGCTTCGGAGTGAATCAGCCTGGTTTTGAGAGTCTTTTTTTCTTCTTCTTATCACACATGTTATTTCTGAGGTAGAAACAGAGAGACAGAGAGAAAGAGAATTAGGGACAAACCTTCCCTAGGTATCCAACTCAACACCCATAGGTTGCTAAAATGATGTTCTACACACTCAGCGTACTGTCATAATGCTTAATATTTCGTGTTGGTATGTTGGGGATTTACCGTCATTATATGAATGAATGAACCAGCACTGCAAAGAGACTGAATAAATCGATTGATTGGTTGCCATGACAGTTGAATGATAAAAACTAACCAAAATGCTGCAGTAACAATTTTCCTAATGTAACAGTGCATGAAATCTTGTTTTGAGCAGATTAACGTATAACTATTTGTATGCATATGTTTTGGCCCTTAGTCTAATTGTACAGTCGTGATCGTACGATTACATACACTCATTATAAACATGAATCTCATGGCAATATTAGGTTTTCATTGACTTCTATCATTGACTTTTTTTGTTTGTTTTTGTGGGGCAGAAGGATTATACAACATACGCCTTCAATAGAACAAATCCCCAGGAGTTTGGAGCACAATATTTAACATATTAACTTCCTATTGATGTTAGCGATGATTGACTCCAGATAAAAAAACTTTCCTGTGCCATCGTAAAAAAGTTGTTGATTGACAGCACTTGTTGGATTGACCAAAACACAGCACAGTGGGAAAGTCCAAGGAGCTCAGTCCAGATCTGAGAAAGCGGATGGTAGATTTACACAAGTCAGAAATGCCTCTTGAGCCATTTCTTTGTTGTACGGAGTGCTTGTTGGTGTTACAGTACCATTACAGTACCTTTCGTTTTGGCCGTTCTTCCCTGACCTCTCTCAGGACCACAGAACTGGATGTAAGTGGCAAGGTTGTAGGTCAACAAGGGTTAATAAAAGATTGATCCAGAAGAGAGATGTCTATTGGGGAAAAAGCTGATCTTGATCCTGTTGGTGTAAGCACAAATGGCCCTGTAACAACCACCAGATATCAGAAGTGCATCATCAACAGATGATGACAGGAGTGACTGTGAGCTTTGAAGATGCTGAGAGCTTTGGTCAGACATCACGCATTTCAAAGCTCCTTTAGGACTGGAAGCTGGAGGTCAGAGATTTTCTGTTCGCTTCAAAATGAGCAGCAAAGGAGATTTCCTGTCTGCCTGTGTGCTACCGGTAAGACCACGGTGCAATGCAGTATGTTGGTGCTGTATGCTTGCTGTGGGAAATGGAGTTGATAGCACAATAGAGGTCTCTTGGTTGTAAAAGATTTTCTGAGGACCTCTTCGTGTCTTGCTATCCTTGAGGGTTTTATATATGAAAATTACATTTTGATTGCATTGAATGCCTTCATTTTTAAGAATTTCCTCAGTCCTAAGATAAAACGTCCTTAAAAGTTCCTTGATTTGGTTTTGTCCGAGGTGAAATTTGCTTCTTCTCGCTGCTCAAGGTTGCCGTTTCTTTTCCGCCATGACTGCACCTGAAACAAACAACACAACATAGTGGATTCAGGAAAAGAAGGTAATGCAGGCAAGTTTTCTTGAAACGGGTCTTTCCAGGAATTCCTCAGCTATGCTATTTTTAGATAGAGAAGTTGTAACAATGGTTTTCATTGGCGGTTACTTTTTGTCTCAATAAGCCTACACATTAAAATAATCCTAAAAAGTTGGGGGAAACCCTTGGCTAACAAAACTTGAAAGGTAAAGACTGTTTTTACTTTTTATGCATGCAAGCACAACTTTTTTTTACCCGAGTGCCACCTTTGTTTAAGGTGAACTGGATGACCGCAGTGTACTATAAACATTCCCAGAGACCAGTCCAATTTTTAAGAACACTTGCGCAATCAAGGCATGAAGAACTTGCCAGAACAACGCAATACTTTCTAGGAATTAGTTGCTGTGACAATACACACACAACCCCACACAACCCCACCCCACCCCTCCAACAGCACCACCACCACCACACACAGCATTTATCAAGTCAGTGACACTACAAAGGCACAAACAGCTGCTCACAGCCTCCCTGAGAGGGAGAATAAACAGATTGAAAAGTATGTCATTACATCGAAGGAATGAGAGTAAACGAGAACAAGAGAGATTAATTGAGTCATCGGGTCTTTTTAGGAACTTATTTATAAATGTTGCTTTTTTCAGTCTCGTACCCATCAGATGTTCTCAGTATGCTGCGATGTTAAGACATGGGTCTCAACTCGACATTTATAGAAGTGTGTGAGATCGGGTGAGATTTCAGAGTACAGGATATAGAGGCTTTATTTTGGGTGCAATGCTGCAGTCCTGCTGTTCAGTCCTGGCTCTCATGGGGATTAATAAAACCATGTTGTTGGGTCGACTTCAATCTGTGTGTCACAGGTCCGGCACTCAGCTTACACACATACTTGCAGTTCATATGATTACATAACACACAAACACGCGCACACCCACACACACACACACACACACAGGCTTTCCGTTCCCTAAAGAGAGAGGATCTTCAGGGTGCCCTCTACTAGAAGTGTGTGTGGGGAGATGAGCAGAGAGAGAGAGAAAGAGAGAGAAAGAGAGAGAAAGAGAGAGCTTACATATATGTCTGCCAGCTGATAAAATCAAAGCTGAATTCATTGACAAATGACCTACTTTCTGCACTCTATTCATATTCTCTCTCATATGACTCTGTGTTTTTGCTGTAGGCACACAGTCACACACACACATTTCTTGGTGCCTTTATGAGGACCTTCTTTTGATAAGATTATTAATGCAGCTAATAAATGCTATTAAATAAATGCCTTATAAGACTAACATTTTTTTTTTTTTTTAACAATTTTTTTTGACTGGTCCCGATTTAACCGGTCCCCACAATGTCAAACCTGTCAAAACGGTCAGACGATCCTTTCTTTTTGGAAAAAATCTCTCTCACTCTCTCTCTCTCTCACACACACACACACACACACACACACACGCTCTCTGTCTCCCTCTCTCTCTCTCTTGCACCCCCATTAACTACTTCACTTCACATTAAGCTTAACACCATTTGTTTATCAGCTAATGTGTTAGTGAATGTATCCACAAGCAGAACGTCCATTTCCATTCCTTTAAAATCACAAACATGCACAGCACCACTGCGCTAGTCTGGGGGGGAAAAAAAAAAGATCAAACACATGAATCTTCAAACACTGTTACATGCTTAAAGGCACTGTAATGAACCCAGGTGCTGTGTAATGTGGAACAGATAATAATAAATAATTAAACAAAAGAACTCTTTCCTCCTGCTAGGACCGAGTTTAATCACAGTGCTAACATCCGACAAAATGACTTTATTCTTTTTAGACTAGAACGTTTATAACACCTATTGTAAATTTAGAGTGCTGTGATTGGTCAGAGTTACATCTACAAGGTGTACGGTAAGTGTCCCAATACATTATTGCTCTTGTAGAAACAACAAAAGTTCTATCTAACATTTTTTTGGAAGGAGTCTCCAGTTCAAAAATCAGTCTAAGCTGTACAAGGCTGTAACATTGCACTTTATAGTTACTTTGTAACAAGACAAGGTGCATGTCTTGTCTTATTATATTCAAGAGGGAAAAAGGTGATGTGATGAGAAAAACTACTTAACTTGCTTGATAGGTTTTAAACATTAAATGTTACTTCCTCCCACAATCCAAAGACATGTGCTTAGTGAGCAGGTGTATTTGTGTGTGCTTGTACCATGCAATGAGTTGCGGGATACACCCTGGAGTGCCAACTCCATCCTGGAATCTACATGTAGAGGTTACAAATATTATAAGCCTGAGGTTTCAAAGTGGGAACAATATATGCTAACGCCATTGTCAGACATTTAGTATTACATTTATAAACATAAATATATATTTGCTTAATCGAAATTGGATAGACATAAAAACTATGAAATCAGATTTGATTACTAAAACTCTCACATACTCACAACCAATATATAAGGAATTTAACATGTAAACCAATTACTATGTTGTTCATTGAAGTCACATGTACTTTACTAATACAATAGCTTTATTTTCCACAGCATCCAAGGGTCGTCCATGCAGTGAGGAGTATCGTCGCATGCCTCCGCCCAAACCGAAGCGCAACCCCAACACTCAGCTCAGCACTTCTTTTGATGAGTCTTACATTCAAAACCATGGCACCAAATTTAAGTCCGCTTCATTGCCACGACGACAGAAGAAAAAGTCAATGTCCCAGAATCAAAGCCCTGCCTTGGACACTGATGAAGAAGCAGAGCCAGTCTACATAGAGATGGTGGGAAACATCCTACGTGACTTTAGCCAGTTTACTGGAAGTAATGCTGATGAAGAGGACGACCAGGGAGAGAGTGTGTATGAGGAGATGAAATACCCCGCTTATGAAGAAGCTGCCCTTTCAACTGAGCCTGTTCAGGCACGCTGGGAGCCAGGCCTAGCTCCTGCAGTTTCTGATATAGACCTAACACGATCATCAGTACCTCGTGGCTCTATTTGTGACATACCTGCTCCCTTTCCTAACTTACTGACTCACAGACCTCCCCTGTTGGTGTTCCCCCCTGCACCTGCTCAGTGCTCCCCAAATTCAGATGAATCCCCCCTTACTCCTCTAGACGTCACTAAACTTCCTATGATAGACAACGTTGGGTATAATAAACCTGGTTCTTCCCCAACAACTAGCGATCCTGGGCAACCCTTCCCACCCCAACAGTCTGTGGGGCAACACCACCATCACCATCATCACCATCATCATCATCATCATAAGAAGTCATTAGATAGTAAAGAATCTTCATCCACCTATACAATTACAGTGTCTGGACGTTCCTCAGCTCCACCATTGCCATCAGCACTATACAAAAGTGGTGGTTCTTCAGCTGCTCATGGTTACCCTCGCAGCCACTCTGCATGCCCGTCCCCTATCAGCATGGGTCGCTCTTTGACTCCCCTCACCCTCAAACGTCCTCCGCCATATGACGCTGTGCTGACAGGCACAATACCCCGTAGTGCCTCTGGAGTGTCGCACAGTTCCCATGAGAGCGGACGTCTTTCAAACTCCTCTAGCGTCCATGGTGGATCCATGCAAAATGTTTCCACTGCATCAGGGGGATCGGGGGGGTCTAGTTCAGGCTCAGGGGGACGTGGATGTCGAACACCAACCAGTCCACTGGATGAGCTCAGCAACTTGTTTTCCTCTAGCAAGAACATGCTAAGAAAAGGCTCTGGAGGGCGCAAGAACAAGGAGTTCAATGAGAGTAAGTTACAAATAAAATGTTTGAAAGATAGTATTAAAAAAATTTCCTGTTCAAGTTTAAAATATGAGATTTATTTGAATGCACTTTAATTTTTAATGCTTGATAATGCGATACAACTAAATGATGTGGAGGAACTGTACTTTATCAAATGTTTGCGAAGTGCATCTTATTGGTATTCAAGTCAGTTGACGTTTTTTTTTTCATGAATCAATTCTTCTTTACAATAATAGCCCTAAACACCCAATAACTCTACCCCATCTTCAACCCTAATCCCTTACCTTAACCCACAACCCCAAACCTCAGTTTTAAATCCAAACTTATACCATAACCCTAAATTCCATCCTTAATCCTTAATCCCAATCCCAACCATAAACCCCAGCATTTGCTTCCCACCAAAACTTTAACCCTAATCACAATGTTAGATCTAAACCCCAACCCCAAATACTCTAAATCCCAATCCTAAGCAATATCCCGGCACCAAGTTTAAGATTAAGATTTAGTTTTTTATTACATGTACAACACCCCTGGAGAGGATGGAGTTAATGGCATTGCTTGAGTGTTCGACCATGGCAGCTTTGGTGGTGCAACCTTCTGATCACTAACTCAGAGCCTCCTCTGCCCCAAAATCCTAAACCCCAACACTTCCCCCAACTGTACTCGGAATGCCGTCTTTATTTTCATGGATTCAGTTTGATTCTGTCTGAATTCGAACAGGACTTAATCTATATTATTGCTAGTACATTTCAGGAAACTTCTCACAGAAGAGTGGAGTATGATCACCCGATGGAGAACTGCAGCTAGGGGGGTGTACCCTGACAGTTGCACGCCCAGATAAAATAAAAAAAGAATAACAACAACATTTTAAAGAACCATGCTCAGTTCGATATCTCATACAGTCTTTGTGACATGGGCTTATATGACTCCACCACTGGATCAGTCTCTGTTGTTCACTTGTCACCACTGGGGACGAGACTGACAGTAGTAGCAGGGTGCAATTATGATCCATCAAATGTACATGCAAAGACACCCAGATAATAATTTTAACAATATGTTATCCAATGTCGTGGTGTTTCTTTGTTTATTATGGAGCTGCTTATAGACAGTATCACAGCAGGGTTATGGACTGGTTCTTGGCTCTGATAGTGAATACATTATGCAGTTATAAGTGGTTACTGGTGTTGAATTTAGACTCGACAAGGAAGCTATTAGGGCTGGGCAATGCATTAAATCACAAGGTGATTTAACAAGCTGAAAGTGGGGTAAAACGCCACCTGCTGTAGCGTAGTCAGACAAACATTGGTCTATAAATTGGATTCCCCTTCCATGCTTGTATACAGTACTAGGACAAGAACAGCAGTCCAACTAATGGCCTGAGCATGTCCTGTACATTTCCATTTAGGCATTTGGCAGACGCGCTTATCCAGAGCGACTTACAAAAGTGATTTGAAGTTTCTGTCATCGGACAGATCCTCATACAGGGTTACCAAAGACAGCTGTACGGACTAGAGGAAGTTCATCCCATCTTTACCTGGTTAAAGACTAAAGAAAGTGAGGCTGCAATACTAGCACGTGTGTAAAGGCTATCAGCTTACTGTAACTAACAAAAAAATACAGATTTCTATGGTAGGAAGCGACAATGTTGGGTAATTGATTATGCAGTGTACTCTTCTAGTTTGTTGTCTTTATTGTCATATTGCAAACCAACCTAGTGCATACTGCCATCTACTGGTTTGGAGTGTTTAGTTACACAAGTGCACTCAGATACATTATTAATCCCAAAGCTGAGTCGAAGTAGGGTAATTGTACGAAAGCAGGGTACGAAGAATTCTACCTAATATGAAAATAGTATCTCCCCGAAAAAGCAGTTTGGGGACAAAAACACTCATAAATGATATGATAAAAAAAGAGGATAGACCGCATGTACAGTCTGGGCTAGAAAGAAATCAGACGAGGTTCAGCCTCATTTCCTTAAATGATTCTGCACATTTTTCAAAGACCATTTTGGTGCCTTTGTGCTTGGTTACACAAAACGGATCATGTGATCTGATTTGATTTCCATGCTAGTGCACTTACACCAGCCGTCCCTGATAATTAATCAGTTCGGAGCGAGTAGAACTGTCACTGTTAATCTATCTCTGAGTGCTGACCCCGGCAGACTGAAGGACTGAAGTTCACGTCCCATGGCACCTCTGCTGCCTCTTTCTCTCACAGTCATTCTAATGAGCTTGTGTATGTGTGTGTGCATTTGTGTGTATGTGTGTGCAGTCACTTGATTGGGTGTTTCTAATCCTGTCAGTGCTGCGGGCTGCTAGGAAAGATTTTTCCTCTATTTTTAATAGGTTAATAATTTAACATATAAGATTTTCACTGGCTGTGCAGCACAGAGTATGTACACACACACACACACACACACACAAACACACGTCCATTAAAGCACTCGGTTAAACACTCTCTTGTGGGTTGTCCGTCTGCATGTTTATTGCCATCAGTGCTTCGCTATTAAAGCCTGGTGTTAATAGCAGGGGAGGATAATTAAGTTGAAATTAATAGAGCACAGTTTGGCTAATGGAACCACTGTAGACAGTGAATTGGTTTAGTGGTTATTCGGAATGTCTTTTTTGTCAGTTCTCATGAAGGATTCCCATAATTCTGAGATTCCCATAATTCTAATTCTAAGTTCTGAGAATGCTGATATTAGATTACAAACGTTTTATCATCACATGAATTCCCTCTCTATTATAAAGATAACAACTTTATGAATAATATATCGATATATGATGTGTAAGTGATTTGTGTAAGATTACATCCACTTTAGGACTTTAAGACTGCCTCCATTTTGGCTTGTGATAAACACAAACCCAATGGCAGCGTATAGACTGATGCTATGAATGCACACACACACACATATGCAAACACAAACACGCACAAAGCCAAGACTCTAGGCAGCTGAAATAATTGAAAAGCTTTCATCTGTTAGTAAAGCAATTTCCTTAATGCGTTCAGAGTGAATGAAGGACATGATGAATGCGATCTGTAATAGGTCCCCAGTGAGAGACAGAGACTGGGAGGGGGACTTATTGGTGGAGACATATTAAATATAAACCCACTGACTGCATGGTCCACTCTTGCAGTTTAACTTCATATTTCAAGTTGTCAAGAGTTACAGTAGCTATCAGACTTCTGTTATCTAATTTATAGCGAATCGAGTGATGAAATAACCCTGAAAGTAATTCTTGGTTTAAAAGAAAAATCGGTAACACCTGACAGTACAGAAGTGTTATTGGAGAATGAATTATGACTATATTTTTTTTTTATTTTGTCTCCATTGGTTCCTCAGGTCTTCCTTTTGCGGTTAACAGGTCTAGCTTTGTAAAGAGGGTTCTAGTTTTCGAAAAGGGTTTTGTCGTTTTTTGCTTGTGTGTACTCCCACCCTCTTAATATTTCATACACAGTCAGTCGGCTGCTTATTCCCATTAGCACTGGCTTAGCTTATATTAACCTAATGCGTTATGACTTTGCATTCAACCTAGACTTTTTTTCCACACGACGTATTACATTAATTTAAACCTGAAAAGTAAACCATCCAGCCATCCATCTACCCGTTCCTTATAGAGGGTCGCTGGGGCCTGGAGCCTATCCCAGGAAAAGTAGGGCAGTAGGCAGGGTACAACCTGGATTGGGTGATAACTCATCACACAACCATACACACTCGTACACCCAATCATACACTATGAGCAATTTGGAACCACTCGGCAACCTATAGTGCATGTTTTTGGGATGTTAGATGAAACCGGACAACCTAGAGGAAATCTACCAAGCACAGGGAAGAACATGCAAACTACACACCTACAGACCAGAGGTGAGATTCAAACCCCAGTCCTAACCAAATCTGGAGGCTAGTTAGGTTTGTAATATCGATTCCCCAGTAAGACACTGTGAGCATCAGCCATGCCTAAAGGTTTCAAAAACATAGCAGAAGATCATGGTGAGTTTTAAACACAAGTCAGAATTTGTTATTTTGAAATCTCGGCTTGTACTTTTGGATGTCGGGAAAGTTATTAAGTTAATAAGTTTGTTCATACTGTCAGATTGGACAACGTTGGAAATTGGAAGACTACAGAAGATGATTGTAGTTAGAGGTGATTAGGAGGGGTCCTAGTAGCTCTGGTTTTGCGGCGTCCATGAGTTTGGAGTGCTGACTAAGAATTTACCAGGCTTAGTTTGTTATTTAGCTCACATGTATAATTCATTTAAATGTAAGAAAGAAACTGATTTTGAGATACACAGTAATATTTCATATAAGTTCAACTGGACCTACACAAACCCTGCTGGGAATTTTGCTTTGTAGATCTTCTGTAACTGTGGAGTTTGGAAGGGAGTAGTACAATTTGGCTAGCTAATTTCATTCAGTTCAGCTAAATTCAGTTAATTAACATGTTCATGGCATCCAGCCTTCCAATACGTCAGCTTTTAGTGGCTTGATGTCATCACTGTAATTACCAAGAAACTTTCCTCTGGTGTTAATTTTCTCTTCTTCTTCTTTAGGCTGATCCCATTAGCGGTCGCCACAGTGGACCATTTGTCTCCATCTAACTCCTTTTATACTCCAACCTCCTGCATGTCCATACCACACCCATAAACCTCCTCTTGGGCTTTCTTCTTCTCCTCCTGCCTGGCAGCTCCATCTCTAACATTCTCCTCCTGATATACTGTCACCCTCCTCTGCACATGTCCAAACCATCTTAATCTTAAACTTAAACCTCTTTAACTTTGTTCCCAAACTGTCCTACCTGCTCTGTCCCTCTAATACACTCATTCCTAATCCTGTCAGTCCCAAAGCAAATCTCAGCATCTTCAGGTCTTCTACCTCCAGCTCTTTTTGTCAGAGGTAATGTCTCCAAACCGTACAATGTTGCTGGTCTCACTACCGTCCTGTAAACTTCACCCTGTCATTCTTGCCTTAATCGTTCTCTCTTATGAAATGATTATATACTCAGCAAAAAAAGAAACGTCCTCTGACGTTCAACTGTTTTTACTTTCAGTAAACTTAATGTGTAAATATTTGTATGAACACTAAAAGAGTCAACACCATAAGACA
>JAOVVA010000052.1:8234136-8246103 GCA_028565275.1 Leiocassis micropogon | reverse complement strand
TGGATTTTTACAACATTATTGTTGAAATACACAGTCCTGAAAAAGGGGCGTTTCTTTTTTTGCTGAGTATATATGTCAGGGCATTGCAGGTTAGACCACCGCTTCGCATCAATTAATCCCTGACAGGATGCCAAGCCATAAAGATCTTCTAGAGTTACAGCATTTGAAAATGTTAGCTTAGCTGAAAAGCACTTTCTGTTTTTTAGCGCTAATCCACAATTACAAGCGGAGAAAGCTAGGTGATTGTAGGTGATTCGTTTTTTACAGCCAGTTTGAGCGTGCATGTTTTGGTTTACAAAACCGAAAAATAATGGCAGTGGTTGTAATGTGGTGGCATGGTAGCTTAGTGGTTAGTACTGTCACCTCGCACCTCCAGGGTCTGAGTTCGATTCCCACCTTGGGGTCTGTGTGCATGGCGTTTGCATGTTCTCCCTGTGCTTGGTGGGTTTCCTCCGGGTACTCCGGTTTCCTCCCACAGTCCAAAGTGGGTGATTAGTTAGGCTAACTGGCTAACTGGCATTCTTTAATTGCCTGTAGTGTATGATCGTGTGTGTGAACGTTCACCAGAGGTCCTATCACATCCGTAAAAAGGGAATAAATAAACACTATTGACCTCCATGGCCCCCTGGTTGGCCTACAGAGGTTTCTAAATGGATGGATGGTTGTAATCTAATAGTAGTATTGCTAATCTTCGGACTGCCTAAGTAGTCCAGTCACATAGCCCTTGTTGCCTAACACAAATGTCCTCCCTGGATGGATGAAGTCAGGCCCAAAAGACCAGGAGGTACGGACCCCTTGGTGTTTTAATCTGGATATTGTGATATTTAAAGGGCTGTTGGGTCTGAGTTAGTGATCAGGGTTGGAGTGAGTCTGGAACAAGGAGCTGGATCAGATCCAACTCCATTCCTTGGACTTTAGGCTATGGCAAAATAGATTGTGTGTGTGTGTGTGTGTGTGTGTGTGTGTGTGTGTTCGTGATAGGCTAATAGTTGCTAATATGCCGTGACAATGTGAGTAACGTGCAAATGTAAAGCTCGCACAAGAGCCTGCTACTGATTTATAGCCTGAGAGTAATTATTTAGAGGAACTGAGGTTTCATCTTAATAGACCTTTTTGTAACAAAAACAGCTGGAAATAGATTTACTGCAAATATAATACGTTTTTTTCCTATCATTTATTTTTTTGTACACGCGGTCATACATAAGGTCACCGAAGTGACTTTTCAGGTGAAACAAATAACATTGTGGGTGCAAAATCAATTTATTTGCATAGATATCACATTGTGTGTCATGTTTTTGAAAAGAAACTCCTCAGATTCCCAAATCCTTCAAGGCAAACCCAAAGCTGGACAATGCTTTGATCTATACGTCGATTTAGGCCTTGTCAACATGTGTTTTTAACTCACACTGGTTGGGTTGGGTGGTTCTATTCCTTTTGGTCGTGCGAACACGCAAACTCTAGTTTAGGTCACTGGAAACTGACTTTGTGAAAAACTTCTTCCAGTATGAAGATATTTAGAAATTTAGGCCACATGTGCTGTAACCTGCTGTGTTTGAAGTCAGACTGTGATGTGCTTATTGAGAACATTTTTCAGGCGTCTGATTGGCCAACATGTTTTTCACAGGTAGCGTTGTATGTTATATGCCTGTCGATGTCGTGGTCATTTTCATGTAACTGCATGGGTAATGTACTAAAGTGACCAAATAATAATAATAATGATAACAACAATAATAAACATAGTTGCAAGCAATGATGAGCGGGCCCAAGCACCTGTGCCATCGCCACCCGGAAGCGCCACACAACCTGTGTGTCTTTTGAGAATGTTAAGACAGCTGAAAAACCCAGGACGCTGATGTCACTGAATATGTCATAGGTTAAAGGCATCGTCACGGCGATGGCATAATAAATCTTAGAAGAACAAGAGGGGTCTCACATTTATGACATCAGTGATATTAAAACAGCATTATCAAAGCGATGGCGATGACGTCATAGACATGTCATCATCATGGTGATGTCATAGTGCTTGTGCGATGATGATGATGATGATAATAATAACAACAATCTGGATTTCTTTTTCATCTGATGTATAGCAGTAATTGTGACATTTGGACTGAACATGGAGTAAAATATGGCTTTTAAAAAAAAAGAGGTTACACATTCTTCGCATCCATTTATCCACCCATCTCTCTTTCTCTGTCTAAAAGAAGACACAAAAGTGAACTTCTGAGTATAATATGTGACAACATTATGAGAATTCATACCATTCTTCATTTCCAGATGTTATGTTGTCTGTTTCTTTCTTTCTTTCTTTCTTTCTAACTTTCTGTTTGTATTTCTTGCTCTGCTGTCTTTCTGCCTCCCTCCCTCCGTTCTCACTCTCTCTCCCTGTTCTGTCTCTCCTGATTCTCTCGCGCTCTCTGTCCCTACCTGACTGTCAAGTTTTCCTGATTCAGATTTTGACTGTGTGTGCACATGTGTATACAGATGTGTATACAGATGACCTGCACTGTATTTACTTTTAATAACAGTAAAAGTAATGCAAAAGTGATGTCTATCGATAAGCACACTTGGTGTGTGTGGTGTGTGTGTCTGTTTGAGACAGACAGAGAGAGAGAGAATGTGTTTAATTACATGTGACTTTGCCTTAGGGCCCCTTGGCATTTTCACTGACAATACTCTCTCTCTCTCAAAAAACATTGTGACTTACAAATCTAATCTGTTTACACTATACTAATGTGCGTGTGTGTGTGTGTGTGTGCACCTGTCTGAAGTTGAAGTGAAGACCAGAACCTACAGCATCGACAGTAAAGAACGAGCTCTTCGTAGCTCCTCCCCAAAAGTGCAGGATTGGGACACGCCCTCAGGACAATCCGCCACGCTTACTCGTCTAGGTCGCTCCTCCATCAGCCCGACCACCATGCTGGGCAGTGGAGCCTCAGGTAACTGAAAAACAAACCAGGGGTTATGCGTAGTTTGTCCAGGAGGTGATGATACAGTGCGAATCCTTTTTTTTTTTTTTTCGCTTTATCTCCGCAGAACCGAAAGCTGCCTGTAAGCTCGGGCGTTCCGCCTCCACATCAGGAGTGCCCTCACCAGTAGGAACGCCCCAGAGACACGCCCCCGAATCCTCAGCCAATCAAAGCGGGAGCCCAAGCCAGGTACTGCACTCTCAGACCTCGGTGTGAGCGAGACGCCGCATGCGTGGGGTGCACTGTCCTGTCTCCGTGTCTGTCTGTCGGCCTGGTAATCCGTCTGTCTTATATGTGCGCCTGTTTATGGAACATGCGACCTCCATCTTCATTGTCTTCGCTGATCGAGTGTGTGCGTGTTTGTGTACGTTGGGGAGAGGGGTTGGGTGTTGGTCAACACTCGCAGCAATACATGAAGTTTCTCTTCATCATGTGTATGTTTCCATTCGGTCCAGATCAGGGCTGGTGTTTTCACTACTCAGATTCTCTCAGAGTCAGAGTCTTTAGGAACTTGCCAGGTTAGAAGATAAAGAGACGCTCACCAAAACACCTGGTAGTCACTAATCCGGTTTTCAACTTGTCAGGACACAAATGAGGATAAATTCTGAACATCTGAACATCATCAATCAATCATTTGCAAGCTTCTCGACAGATACACACTTTACCGTTCAGTGAGATTAAAGCTGAATCCGTTAACATTTCACATATCCGAGCTGCTGTTTGTTCAAAATTTCCCACCCATTACAACCCCATCCGTGTGATACAGCACTGACTGACAAGTACTCAGGAACATACTGTAATACTATGATGTTTTTTTATTTTTTAAATGATTATTTCATGCTGACGGCCAAAACACAGTATTAGTATTGATTTAATTAATTAATTTTTTTTATGTCATACATATAATAACAAAAAATGTGTGTGGCCAAACAAGCTACTTCTGAAGTTTACGCAACATGGTGGTGACCAATCTTGCTTCCTTCAAAATTTCAATTTAGTTGCTAACTTCAGCTGTTTTGGAGACATGATTTTATGTGTGCCCTCCCCAAAATGGCCATTTTTCAGCGTTCAAACAATAATCATTTAAAAATGCAAATTATTCAAATATAGTATTAATACTAAAATTGGTCTGAGCTTCTAAAAGTATATGACCTGTAAGAATTGTTGCTTTAATTAAGATATTCTGTGCAATAAATTCCCGAAATAACCCTGTAGTGTCCGTAACCATGTCAAATTCATGTTAACAAATTCATTTTAACAATTTAGCATTTTAGAATAATACACATTTTCAGGTTTAAGTCTTTTCATGCGGAAATCAAAATTGGCCAAGTTTCATCTGAATGACAGTTAAAAACTTTCAGGGGTTTAAAATTAAAAACGTTACAGACACTACAGCCATTAAAGGGCATTAAATTGTATTTAGCAAATGTGTTGTTTTTTTTATCTGATAAAAATATAAATATGCATGCATATTTACAAAAAAATTAAACATGGATCAGGAGATTTCAGGAGAAGCATTAAGTCTTATAAAAAATAGTGATCCTATCTGACAATTCACTTTTTCACCTACTGTAGGTGAGACACGTTTTAGCACCGATACCATGTTTTGGCCGCGAGAAAAATCATTGCTGCTATTGATAAACATTTATTAAAGAATAATACACTAATTGAATTGAAATATATTATCTAGACCTAAAGAACTTTGATCATTCCTATACAGAAACCCTGCTCTGGACCCGCTACCATTTTCTTTTGTCTCTTCTTTCTGATAAGCAGTATGTCTTTTACACTTATATACAAACATCAAACAGAAGATCGCAAATATCGCTCGTCTCATCAACCTCAGGACTATCAAGTGAACTTAAGGGACATACTGTACTGTATACACTGCCTGTCCAAAAAAAAAAAAAAAAAAAACCTAGCTGAATTTTCACGCTTGGTGAAATTACATCATAAAAAATCGAGTAGAAATCAGAGCTATGTTTAGTAAGAGCTGGTTAAAAGACTAAAATTTTGGAGCGATGGAAAAGGTCATGTGGTCTGATAAGTCCAGTTTGAGCCTATTCCAGAGTGATGGGCGTGTCAGGGTAAGAAGGGAAGTGCATTCATTATTCGATGCACCATTCATGGGGTTGCTTCAGTTGCTCAGGTCTAGACTCACAGGTTATCACATCAGTGTAGTTTTTTCCTGATGGCACGGCCATATTCCAGGACTCAGAGTGTGAAAGAGAGGTTCTGGGAGCGTGAGGGATCTACTGTAGCATGAACTGGTCACCATATTGCCTTGTAATCAAAGCTGGAGGTGGTGAAATAAAAAATTCGATTGTGAGACTTTTTTTTTTTTTGGCCAGGCAGTGTATAAGACAACACTCTTGTTTTTGTAGCTGAAATCTGTGTTAGTGCAGCATGTGTGGATTTTAATAATGGCAGATTATTTTATGTGGTATTTTCAGAAAATCTCATCGATAATTGTAAATAATGGTTCATCTGGAATTTAAAAAATTACAAAATAAAAAAAAAAAGTTAGACCTTTGTATATTTGTTCTTTTTCTTTCCTATATATATTCTATCGCTATATTGTTTGATGTGTGTATATACAAACGCTGTCTTGATGTCAATGTCATGGGCCAAATGCATTTTTGCACATGTTTGCCTGTATGCTTTTTTTCTGTATCCTTCTGTGTACAGTATCAGCCGTTTTACTCTATCCACCAGGATAAAGGAGTCTGACGTACTGTATGATCACACACACACACACACACACATACACAGAAATCGATTCCCACTCCTCGCATTGCTGTATATAATCCCCAGGTTTAAAATGATACAATGCACTAGTGTGTACCCTTCTAAGAAATTAACCAGCTTCAACTCCAGACCAATCTAATCTCCTCATCCAAACTAATCGAACAAACGGAATAAAATCATGTCGCTGGTTTACACTCTTTTTCCTCTTTGTCTTGTGTTTTCTGTGTGTGTGTCTGCTGCTTCCTCTCTCAAAAGCACAACTTTGTGTGTTCCAGTGAATGTCGGCGTGTTGTTGATAGGGGTGTGTGTTTCTGTGTAAGTGTATCTTTGAGTGTTTGGATTTGTTAGTGATGTTATTCGAGCATGCACTGTACACGGGGGCTTAGCATGCATGAGTGTGTGTGTGCGAGTGGATGCCAGATGTACAGTACTGCAGTGCTTCCAGGTTTTTGTGTGTGTGCATTATTGCTAGAAACACTATGTGCAATTGTTTCACTGCTTAACACACACACACACACACACACACACACACACATGCACACAACGGTCTTCAGGGGAATAATAGAGTAATAATGCTAATACAGTAGATTAGTACCTACGTGCCATCTGGTGACTATTTGACTGATCCATGCATAAACAAAACCCAGAAAAAAGTTAAAAATAAATAAATAAATAACAATTTAACAACCGTGCCTTTTTAAACGCATGATTGATGATTGTGGTTAATCAGTCATTTTTAAGCACATCCTTAAATCTGTGCCCTGAATGTACTGTACGCTACTACAACCAGTTTAGAAAAACCCACTAGATGGTGCTGTTGTAGGTACGAGATGTGCTTTGGTGGTCAGATCTACTCAGTCCTGCGTCTGTTGGTGATATACGATGTCTGTGGCAACGCCGCTACATTTGCATATAGAAATTGCAGATAGATATCAATATGGCAATAATTTTTTTTCTTTCATTTTACATTTGCTTTGGCAATATAGCATTCTCTTTCCCACACCAATAAATACTTTAGAATTTTATACGTATAGAGCTATATATATATATATATATATATATATATATATATAATTAATTTTTTAATTAAATTATGTATTTTTGTACTTTTGGTGTGCATAAATGACTTGCTACGGTCTGGTACAAGTGTCTATGAGACCAAATATCAATTCCAATATTAATACATAAAAATACTTTCTTCCTATTGATACAGAAATGTTCATCCTAGACAGACATAACCCATCCCCCCCACCACCCCAATAGGCACAAATAAGCGATATCACATGACAGGGAGTGCTGTTGTGCTGAATATCATCACTGAATATGACTCCCTCTCATGTGATCAGCACGGCTTAGATGCGGCTGTAGGCACGAGGGCTTTTTAGACAACAGTTCCACCAACACCATTTATTATCAACAGATTAGGATTTGTTTGTTTTAAATTATTAATGGTACTATGTAGCCATAAGGTGAGGAGAATAAACCATGGAGGTGCTTGACCGCCCTGTAAAGTTTCTCTTTATCAGTTTGTTGAACGTCCATGAGATGTTGCTATAATGTGTTATTATACGTCATATATACCGTACGTTTCAATAGCTTTAGAGAAACTGATTATACGTTCAGATAGTCCAAAAAAAAGGGTAAAGATGGCACCAACATTCTCTTACCCCTCAGATGCTCCCAGTGCCCCCATGGGCATGCGGGGACCACACCATGATGGAGATGATCGAGAAGAAACGGCACCTTTGCAAGGAGATCAAGGCACGGCAGAAACCAGACAAGGCCCTGTGCAAACAAGAGAGCATGCCCATCCTGCCCAGCTGGAAAAAGACCAACGGGGGCAAAAAATACGGCCCTCCACCCTACTCAGCCCAAACCACCGTCTTCTGGGACACAGCTATTTAACCCGGTTGAGGTAACGTGGTAGACGAGTAATAATCACCGTTCAGGCCCTCCAGTCTATAGGCAGCGGAACAGCGGATGAGGAGGGGGTGTGGCCAAACGATGGCTGTTTAGCCAATAGGAAGCAAAAGGGAATTTATTTGAAATTCTGTAGCAAATTTACTTAAATCTGAAGCGTTTGGATTTAAGTGTCCTTGGTTTCTTATCACTGTTTGTATTTCATATTTTTATATATATATATATATGTACAGTATATGAAAAAAGGAAAATGTGAACCGATGCTTGGTCATTCCAGATTTTTAAAAAAAGAGAAAGAGCGAGAGTAAACAATTAGCCATGCGATGATATGCATCCCCTTAAAGATGGTATTTTTTGTTCTTTCCTTGCTATTTTTTTCCGTTTTTCTATGTTTCTATGTTGCATCAACGCTTATCAGTGTTGAAAAAAAAAAATCTATAGCTTATAATATATATATGTTAGAATTTAATATGTGAGAATTTTTATATTGGTGTTAAAAGAATGTCAGAGAGTAATTTGTTTTGTTTTGTTCTGTTTTGAATTATTTTATTTTTTTTCATATACGGATTTAACAGAAGCACTATTTTGTGAAAAGGAATCTATTTTGGACATCTTAAGCCTGGGTGTTGTGATTGAGATGGTGGATTGTCGTCGAGGTCTCGTCGTGTGTCCTTGCGGTGCTGATCTTACTTCAAATCAAACTCAACCACTTTAAAGCCTGATATCTCTGGTGCTGTTCGACTCTTTTCTTGAGTTTTTCCGCCCATAAGGACTATAAACGACTCGATCGACGTACAGGGGGAAGACAATGCTAGACAGAAGCCTGTGAGCATGCTAACTGTATCAACCCTTTAAGTTACTGTATGTCAGGCAATACCACAAAGATTTCCATAGTTCTCAAGAAAACGAAAACACTTTCTATGAAGCCTGTAGTCTATGAAGCCCTGCATGATCAATGACATTTCCATTTATTATGCTTTTGTTTTGGTTTTATGATTGTTTTGATGTTCTCTTGGTTTAGTGGTTAATTACCGTACTGTGTTCTCCTGTTCTTTGTTCGTCCCTTAATTATTTGATCTATTTATCCGGGTTTTTTTTTTTTTTTTTTTTAAATCTTGCCAACTGTTTTTGTGCTTTACTGATTTTTTTTTTAATTATTCCTGCGTTTTGCCTGTTATATATTTTTTTTATTATGCCTCTTTCGCTAACCTTTGCTGCTTATTAACCAGCACAAGGAACATTGACTAACCCTAATTAAACACACTGAACATACCGTACACACACTTGCGTCCTATATGTTACACCATGTTATATTACAAAAAGGTTAGCCCTCTCACCTTGCACCTTAAGAGCTGCTGGTACTCAGAGGGTTTCCTCCCTACAGTCCAAAGACATATGCTGTAAGAGAGACATAAGTGGTCAACTGCATGCTTGTGCCATACGATGGGTCGTCCCTTGTATGAACTCATATGGCAAAGTTTCCTGGGACAGCCTCCATGACACTATACAGGATGAGCGGGATATAAAGTACATAATGGATGGAATCACATTATCACAATAATCACATTATTTGAGTCCGGTATTAAGTCGCACATGTGCAGTAGTTGACAAATATTCAATTTCAGCAGAAATTCAATTAAATTGATAGATAACTTATCTTTATGATCCTGCAAGAGTATTGAGAAGGTTTTAATCCTAAACATTGTTTCAAAGCACTTTAATGAACCCCATCCAAGTTGGTTACTCCAGTTATCATAAAGAAACATGCATTTTATTTTGTTTTATTTTATTTTTTTACTATGAATCCATGCTGCTGGTGAAGTTTTTCTTAGGGTTAGCATTTACATCCTAATGTAAAACCGAGGATCATCACATAATCCTCATTTAAATATTCTAAAAATAGGATTTTAATTTTTTTTTTTTTTAACAAAGTTGCACTGGCCATATCTCAGCAACCGTACATGACACAGTAATAAACTTGGTATCAAAATGGAGCTTACTGAACCATGATATGCATAAAATATACATCAAGTCAAATCACCGAAAAACATGACTTAATACCTGACTTCATGTGACAGGTTACAATTGAGGTTTAGTAAGTATTGTTAGTTTATTAAAAAAAAAAAAAAAAAAAAGAAAACACCATCAAATTGTAAAAGTGCTTACAACTGCAATGATTTACTGTATGATTATGGGCTTCATAGAAATTTTATTTATTTTAACTCTATTTGTCCATCTTTTTGGAGTGTGAATTAAAATAAGGTGTGTTCTCCGTCAGCGAGTTGCAGGCTTATACGACGATCCGTACCAAGTTTACCACACCATGACCAAGTTTACTACAGCCTCTATGGAAGAGCCATATTTCCATGTTCAGCCCCATCCTGAGCTATGGATATGAACTGGAATCGTGACTTTCATCTACTCGCCTAATGGATGATCTGATATTCACTGTCCGCCCGAGTGAAGCACATCTCGACAGACTGAACGGTGAATCAGCATCCAGATTCCGATTCATCCGTGACCGGACTGACTTTAAATCCGAATCGAACGGAAGTGAACAGTGTGACTGTGCGTCTGTCCTTCGTGATTTGTAGAATGATATTTTCTGTCACTCATAGATGAAAATAGTGAATCAACAGTGAAGTGTTTGTGTCATTTAGGCATTAATTACTGGCTATCAAAAAAAAGGAAGAAGAAAAAAAAAACATTAGCAAATACTGACTGTCCTTGAGTCACATGGGGTCCAATCCTGGTTTTATACGTGCTCAACCTTTACACTTCTTCTCAAACACCGTAGTGTTCTGTGATTTATTTGAATTTTTTTATTTCTTTGAGTGTTGTCAGTTCAAGCATCGGATTAAGGATTGCTCAGGTGTGACAGCGCCACACCCGTCAAAGATGGCGCCGGTGAAACTGAAAGCCCCTCCCCTTCGTGCCAGCCCCACCCACTTAACCCTGTCCGCCATCTTTTTTTTTTCTTCTTCTTCTTCTTCTTTTTATAGCACACGTACACACGATTCCACTTATAGAGCTGACATCCATGCAAAATGCGTTGCCTTTGAAGACCTGGGTTCACTGTGACTTAAAGTGGTGGCAGATTTAGGGAGGGGCTGAATGTCAAAGGTTAAAGGAGCTATGCTGTTTGGCGCCCTCACTCACTGCTTCCTACTTGGACGGAAACTCTAGCATGAGCACATGTACACTCACACTGTATTTAGGTGTGGAAGTAATTAGTAAGGAAGTAAATGATTCTGTATACATCTGTTTTTTTTTTTAGCATACAAACTAAATCAAGTTTCTTGACATTAATCCAGAGAGGATGGTTTTCCGAGTTGATTTAAGCACAAGTAGGAATGATTTAGTACCAGACTGAAACTTGAGATTAAAAAGGCTAATATTAAATACATGAAGATGACCCTTTAAATTAATGGATTCTATACTCTATTTAAATTAAGGGCATTGGTGGCTTAGAGGAGGGTTTCATTGGGTTTGCATTGGGCTCAGTTCCCACCCAATGCCCAAACCCCAGCCACTGGATACGGCGCCAGTCTCAAGGCCGGATAAAATGTAAAACCCGTGCCAAAGTTGAGCGCGGATCGGATGGTCCGCTGTGGCGGTGCCTGAACAGCAACGGCTGAATGACCAACAACAACATACTCTATTTAAATTCCAAAAAAAAAAAAAAAAAAAAAATCACAAATAATGATAAAGGATGACCAAATTTCTTTATGGCTAAAGCTAACATTGGAATTATTCCAATCAAAACGGTACATTTTATTACACACAAATTGCATATTTTACAGTATATAGCCTATTAGAGAAGTAGTTGATACACCTGAGAACTAGAATTAAGGCATTAGGACTAACTTCCTGAGTAGTGTTAGATTCTACTATTAGCATAGTACAAGGGCCGTTCAACTCAAACCGGGACTTTTAATTGAGCAAGAATAACAAAACACATTTCTGAGAGTAAAAACTCTCTTTACACTAATGCTGAGTAATCTGAGTGTTTCACTAGTTTTTTTTTCAGACTGCCTGATTCATGTCTGAAACGCTGGCCTCCCAAGAACTCCTGTAATGGCCCAAACATGTGGAAATTGCTGGACACGGTAGAATCTCTCACGCTGCCGAACAGAACTGGAATATGAATTCAATCGGGATGGGGACAATCTTATAAAAAAATAAAATAAAACACACACACAGCTTAGGCTATAGGAACCATCTAGCACTTCTACACTTTTGTGTGTGTGTGTGTGTGTGTGTATACACATGTAAATATCCCACGCTATTCTGTGGAAGTGCGTTTGTTGCACTGGGGGTGGGGGGGTGG
>JAOVVA010000052.1:8215398-8230487 GCA_028565275.1 Leiocassis micropogon | reverse complement strand
CATTTTTTAAAAACTGCATTTTGTATTCACTGGAGGTATCTTTCAATAATAATCAAATCAGTTTAATAATCTCAATCATTTCAGTGTGACAAATATGCAAAAAGAAATTTAAAAATCAAATACTTTTTTCATGACACTATACCATATCATATCATATGACATGTTTATCTGCACACAATATTACATGTTTATCCATACACACACACACACACACACACACACACACACACGCACACACACACAGAGCTTTCTCACTGTAGGTTAGAATGTACCTTCGGCTTAAATCAAAGCATTCCCACTTGTCACCACAACACACACACACACACACACACACACACATTCCTTTGCATTCCCATACACTATCTTTAAGAGTTACAACCTGCTGTTTGTGTGTTTCACAGAGAGCTGATATTAAACGCTGAGGTTTGGATGATGGGAAGTCATGTGACTTAAAGCAGGAATTCACGACCCTTTTAAGATCCACAAGCCACAACATTTTTCACAGACCTGTGTATATTTATTGTGCTCCTCACACCTCATACCTCACCCTCCTGGTTCACCTTTTATGTAGACAAAAAAAAAAAAGGACAGGTACACAAGAAACTAAACTTGGTAACATTTTCATTAATGAAGCACATAGTTGTAAATTACTATAACTGCACTTATAATGCTTCATGAAAGGGTAATAATTAATTATATACAACTTTTATTCTAATATACATCATATTGTATCTCATCATCTTAAAATAATCTTTATATTATTAATAACTACATAACAAAAACCTTTTTCCAAATTAATTACAAAAAACTGTAACTAAACTTTACATGTGTGAGTGAAAATAAAACAAATTGTCCTTTTTTTTTTCAAGATCTCGCAAAACCTTGAGGGAATTATATCCATCTGGACATCAATACTGCATTTAAAAAACAAAGTTTCAGCCCTGACTTCATCTACAGTATGCTTTTTGACCAATCATAGAAGAGACCAATCGTAATGCAGATGGGGGGATTTCTTAGCTAGCTAACAGAAGCTGAAGTTTTGCAATTATTCTTTTTTTGTTAATTCAAAATTCATCATTATTATCTGCAAGAGCCATCACGCACAGACGTATCCAAGACATGAGACATGAGCACTACTGCTGCATTACTTGTTTCAAGCCACTGTTGAACCAGAGACAACATCAGAGGTGTCTTACCTGGGCAAAAAGGACAAAAAGGACTGAACTGTTGCTCAGTGGGCCAAAGTCGTCTTTTCAGATGAAAGTAAATCAAGGTCCCAGAGTCTGGAGGAAGAGAGGAGAATCCAAGCTGCTTATGGTCCAGTGTAAAGTTTGCCCAGTCAATGGTGGTTTGGGGAGCCCTTTTATCGGCTGGTGTTGGTCCACTGTGTTTTATCAGGTCCAAGGTCAGCGCAGTCGTCTACCAGGAAGTTTTACAGCACTTCATGCTTCCCTCTGCTGACCAGCTTTATGGAGATGCTGATTTCATTTTCCAGCAGGACTGGGCACCTGCCCCACACTGCCAAAAGTACTAATACGTGGTTTAAGGAGCATGGTATCCCTGTGTTTGATTGGACAGCAAACTCGCCCGACCTTGTGATGAGGAAGATGAGCAGAAGAGCAGCTGAAGGCCGTTATGAGAGCAACCTGGGTTTCCATAACACCTCAGTAGTGCCAGTCACCTCCATGCCACGCTGCATTGCTGCAGTAATTCATGCAAAGGGAGCCCCGCCCAAGTATTGAGAGCTGTACGTGTTAATACTTTTAAGTGGTCCAACATTTCTGTGTTAATTTCTTTAATTGGTCTTAGATGAAATTCTAAAATTTTTGAGAAATTGAATTTTGGGTTTTCATTAGCTGTAAGCCATAATCATCAAAATTATTTAAAGAAACAAACACTTGAAATATATCAGTCTGTATGTAATGTATATAATATGTGTTTCACTTTTTGAATTTAATTACTGAAATAAAAAACCCTTTGATGATCTAATTTATTGATATATAAAAGCTTGTTTGCTTGAATTACTAGTAACTTGGTTTAAAAACTAACAAAAATAGTGCACTCGTCTAGCAATGCCTCGTCTTCCACTGACCTGGATATCTTCTCATCCACGTACACTCAGCAGACAAAGTTTTCTTTTTTTTTTTCTTCGATGTATATTTTTTCTCCTGTCATGTTTTGTTTTTTATACTTCTCCCCTCTTTTGTCCTTTAAGGGGCTCAGTAGACTTCAAATGTGAGCTGGAGTGAAAAAATAAATCCCAAGCACCCCTTAGTGCTTTTTCTGATGCATTAAGACCAAAAAAAATTCCTTGGATTAGAAATATTAGCGCCGGGGGGGGAAAAAAGTCACAGTGGTTTATTTGTTTCTTGTACGTAGGTTAACTTCAGAGACTGTAGCTTAACTTTGAAGACTGGTAAAGGACCAGGTGATGTTTTTCAAATCATTATTTATCCGGTTTTGTTAAACCTGCGGCCTCTGTAGTGTTGTTTTCCTCTTCATAGCCAACTGGAGTGGGAACAGATGTAAGATGCAATCCATTTGCCTGAAGGGCGGATGAGTCCAGACACGGTTCTGACATGCTTTTCCCCTGAACGTGGCTGTAAAGAGTGGTCATTTCAGTTCCTGCACCATTCTTCTTTGACCTCTCTCATCATCGGGGCATCACTACAGGCTTCTGATTATTGCATGATTATTATTATTATTGCATGACTATTTTATGTTGTAAAGCTTTCAACATCGTTGTTGCACGACTGTATGTTTTGCACTACAGCCATGTGATTGGTTGATCGGCTGATTCCATAAGTAAGCAGGTGTGCATATTACAATCCATACTGTATTTATTTAAAGAATTTGAACATACATACTGTACATACATAATACATAGAAATAAACGAAGCTGTGGTGTCAAACGACTCACTTGTGCATTCCTTCCAGATGCCTCACAGCTGTTACACCGATCACAGCTACCTACAGTATAATGTTATCTCGACTGCACCACTGGAGAAATGTCAAAGATCAAAGATCAGTTTCAGCCCAGCTGTTGACAAATCCAAGTATTTCCATTAGTCTATTAGTATGCGCATTCACACTCTTATGTACGCACACACTTACAGTACATGTACACGCTGACTTCATGTAGTCATGGTACCTAAAAACACATACACACACACCAATCTGTAGACACAACCAAGGCTTTGAAGCTCTCTTAAAGCAATATATCCCAGCTGGAAATGGTCTGCTGCACATCTGCATAGCAGTAAACACACACATACACAAAGACACACACACACACACACACACATAGAGGAATCTGAACTTAGGATTTTGTCCATAGCCATTCATCAGATAAACATACGCAAATGCAGAGCAACAGACCGTGGTGGTCAGTTCATGGACAGTATATATGTGTGACTTATGAGACATTTAGACAATGAGATGCAGATGATTTTTTATTTAAATTTTTTTCGCATGTTTACTAGTTTTTTGGGGTTTTTTTTGTAAGTTTTTGTCTGTACATTGGTCAGAACTTGCTTTTTCAATGATATCTTTACATTTCATACATTGGAGGACCCGAAACCAGTCTCAGTAAATTGTCTGTCTGTATGTCTGTATGTCCGTATGTCTGTCCAGTTGAACTTGTCACTGCAACATGCAAAACTGGCTTGACAGAATTGAATGAAACTTCGCCAGTCCTTCGGTACAGTACGTGCCTGAAGTTAAACCTGCGGCATAAATTAAATCAAAATGTTGAGTAAAAGGGACGTTATGAGCAGTTCTTAGTGCCAGATTACCTCACAGCAGCCAGTGCTTTTGCCCTTGAAGTGGACAGGGATATACGCACCACTCAACAGAGCAAGTCAACGGATAGTTTACCTGTAAATAAGTATGCGGAAGACACAGAAATGACTGAAATGCCCCATACAAAGCTGCCAAATCCACACCAAACGCAAACAAACTTGTGCATGGCTTACTCCAAAAACAGGTATGTAACTTTTGAAAACTGAATCTTCAAAGATGAATGGACGGAACATTGTATGTTTATTCTTCCTACGAGTAGTTTAAAATCAGTTTGTCTCATATGTTCCAAAACCATAGTGCTAACACGGTGGACATACACGAGGTGGGTGAAATACTTCCTGCTAGTCATTTATACCCCCAACTCAATCTATGGAGTGCACTTCTGAGTGCGTAGGCAAGCAGATTTCCCTCTGCCTAGTGCTCTAAGGATTGAATGTAGAGCTATTTTGGTGGTCTGGAATGCTAGCGAACACCTTGTTCCACCCCAATAAAACTGTCCTTACGGCGCTGGAGCTGTAGCACGCGTTAATGCTGTAGGTTCTGCGCTCGCTAATCCAAGTCACACACGGTTTAAAAGTGAATTAGCCTCTTGCTCTTGATGGATTCTGCATGGCCAGGCTGCTATTTTTGGACTCTTTTGCACCACAAGTGTGGCAATAAAGCACTATAAAAAGGCAGTCAGTGTTTCCCTTCCGCCTTGCCTCAGGCCTGGTTCAGAAGCACGGGAAGGAGGCAGGAAATGCTGTAAGCTTGAGTTCAGATTGCAAATTAAAAAAAAAAAAAAAAAGGAAATAATTCAGGAAAACTTTATCTAACAAGGTGAGATATTTTTTTCTTGGTAGATGACATTTTTGCTTTCTTTAGAGTGTTGAAGCGAAGTTTGAACAAAACCACTTACTTTAGAAAGAATTGGGAGCGCAAGGGAAACCGGTAGCAACCAGAACTTGGGATTCAGCTTTTAGCTCAGGTCATAGCAGGCTATTGTTTGTTCGAACCGTATACCGTCTACTGTATGCCTGCTATGCAGAGAGGGCTCGCTTCACTTCCTCCCTGTGCGTCTATTCATTTCAGGGTTAGATGAGGACACATCTGTACAGCATTATCCACCAGACTGTACTAGGGCCCCTTCATACATCACGCCATAACACGCACATATATATACCTGCACACACATTGTTTTTGTGTCTCCCTTTGCTTATAGCTACCTTTCATAGCGTGTCTTAATCTCAACCAAACCACCAAAGCTTTTCTTTTCATCTGTTGTCACTTTTCTTTCCTTCTCTCTCCTGTCCATTGCTCCCCCTCCAAACATTGCTAATTAATGCAGAACGTATACAGAATCTGAGATTAGGCCAGAGCTCCAGGGTCTCAGTTTGATCTTGAGCTTGAGGTTGTGCGGAATTTTCCATGTTTGCATGGGTTTTCTCTGGGGCTCACAAGATTGGCTATGCTAAATTGTCCATCATTATAAGTGTATGTATGAGTACCCTGCAATAAACTTGCGTCGAATTTCTTCCACTTGTATCCGGTGTTTTTGAGGCTCCAGATCCAGCGTGTCCCTCACCAGGAGTAAAGTTTTAAATGGAAATGGATGAATAAGATTTAAACCGATCAGGTTTCTTTACGTTTGTGCTTCGGGATGACGTCCACAGGTTTTGCATATTGTGCATTCATTATCACCACTTGATCCTGCTCAAGGTTATGGTCATTGAGCCTGTGCCGGGAACACCAGGTATCAGGCAGTAATACACCCCAGATTGTTCTGGTCAAGTTTCCCAGCAAGTGTGGGAGGAGTGGCAACCAAACCACTGCTCACTCTCAGTGTTTATGCCAGAACCTGCCATGTTTCTCCTGTCGTAGATCACCCAAACGCTGGACCTGATTAATCTCTACTCCTGCTTTCCTCCTCTTGATTCCTTGCCTAAATTTCTGTTGCAGTGGATAATATCATAGAGTTACGTTTCCTAGCAACCCCCTGTCCAACCCTTTCCCAAGTTCATTCCAAGAATCTTAGTCATAATGTTCTCAAACTATTAACAAACATCCCCACATGTAGCACAGTTTGCCTTTTCCCTATTAGATTGTACACTTATCAACAACTTCATTAGGACCTCCTTTTCACTCAAATCCAAATAGCCAATTACATGGCAGCATCTCCATCCATCCATCCATCCATCCATCTTCTTTTCCAATTATCCTGTTGGATAAGAGTTATAGCTGAGTCTGAAGGTTATCCCAGCTCGAAAACACCTGGATGGGTATCTGGGGCACTCAACCAACCAATCGATTTGCCAGATGGAAATATTAATTAGCCTACACTGCTTGGCTTTGGACTGTGGGAGGAAACCAGAGTCCTTGGAGGAATCCCACCATTAAGCAAACTCCATGCACTAAGACCAAACGCCAGATTCAAACCCTAGCCTCAGCCTCAGGTAGTATTTCCTTACCCCTGTTGCCTCTGGCTTGTTCAGTAGGGATATAAATCTACATCTGGATTTCTGCAAAGCTGAGTATTTAACCATCTTCCCACACACTATAACTCTGGAAAAGCCATTTTCAATATTCAGGACTTAGGGATCATTTAAAAGCACTGTTAAGGGAAGAAAAAACACCTCCTGGACCTTTAATGAGAGTCTTGGGCCACATTCCTGACATTCTTATCACTCAGCCTCCAGGTTACCTGTAAACATTTAGTAAACAGGTGTGAGTGAGTGTGTGTGTGTGGGAAGAGGTTTGGAGGGACTTCAAAGGGTATGACCGAGACCTGATATGAAGCAGCATTCTTCTGGAACTGAAGGCAGACTAAATGGTTCCCTGGGTGCAAAGATTCATAAACTACAAGTAAAGCAAACAGCAGGAACATAACCTGTAATCATCAGGTTTGTCGTGTTGCTGCAGGTTTTCTGCTGTGTTGCTTCCTTTCCTTTAAGATTAATACTTTTTTCGAGAATTCCCATCGTGAGAAATGATTCATAGTCTGACGCATTTCCCCATGAGGGCCCTCCATTCAGGACTATTAGACGCTTCAGCCATTCAGTAATCCGGCTCATGCAGGATTACCTGTCCAGGTGTGCAAACGCTAAAGGTGCTATAAGTAGGAATGTATATCCACATAGCTGGCTAAAGCACTTCGGTTCTCTTGTAAGATGACGGTTCTTTCAAAAGACATGTCAACTCAGTTTGTCTTTACTGCTCCTGCTCTCATTTGTGACCATGCACAGTCCATTGTACCGAGGGTTAAGGTAGTAATGACAAACACATACAGCTACATAGAGCTTCTAAAACTAACTTACCAGGTTGTTATCTACCCAAAGTGTAAAATTACCCCTCAAATGAGCTACTGCTGGGTGACGCCACCAAAGAACACCAGAGCTAAGCAATAAGCCAGGAATGTCCTTAAAGGTTTTTTTTTTCTTCAAATTCTTCTTTTCTAGGTTAGTATGTATATTGGCCAAGGAGCAGTTTTCAGGACATTTGTCAGGACTGTACGTGGGATATGGCAATAACTCCCAGCCGAGTTCCTGTAACGTGCAAGTGGTGTTGGTGAATGACTGTGTGTGCAGTTCCCACAGAACTGTCATCAAAATTTCATAAATAGTAAAACATTTGAATGGTGCAAACATTTTAAAGAAGGCCGAACATCCGTGAATGATGATCCTAGTGGTCCGTGAACATTCAGCGAGTGGAACGCCTGATCGTTGAACTTGATCGGATAACTTGTCGCCAACATGCGGAAGAGAAGCATCATGTTCTGTTATTCTGTGCAAAAATTCAAAAATCCCACTTTGACTTGAACACCCCTCGTAATAAAACAACAAAAACTTCTACTGCTCTACTAATAATTTCCACTTATCATAAACAGTGGCACTTAAGCCTATGAACAGCCTGCCTCATGAATTTTTCACCTTAAGAACTGGAATTTTGCAAAAAAAAAATTTGGCATGAAAGTGATGAAACTGAGCACCAGCTAAGTTGCGCATACGTCTGAGAGCTGTTCAAAATTTGTTTTTTTTTGCATTTTTTGACAGATTTGATGAAGACACAGTACCATAGGTGCCAAGAATATTAGTAAGGACAGTAACCAGAAGAAAAGGGAGCAGCTTTCAATTTAGTTTTTGAAGCATGCCTTTTTTTTTTTTTAAAGTTTTTATTGTTTTTATGTGCGAAAATATGACTATTGTGTTGGAAATTGGTAATATTTTTGGGTGGCTGAAACGGATTATCTGCATTTACATTATTATGGGAAAATGCGCTCCGCAATACAAAATCTTGCCTTAAGAATCTCCAGAACGGATTAAATTCATATACTGAGGCACCGCTGTACTCGCTTAGTGAACTTAGACTTAATACATTAGACAGGAAAACATGCAAAAAATTTTTTTAAATGCATATAAAAGTAAGAGACACACCACAAAGTGACTATTTTCTACTTTATTACATAAGACTTCAAAAAAAAAAAAAAAAGTTTCCATTCTCCCAAATAAAAGGGGAGCGAGGAGGGTATACACAGGCCTCGCGTTAATGCTGGTGTTCTATAATGCTCATGTTTCAGCCATTCGTTCATTCACAGGTGGTTCATTCCTTCAGGAAAAAAAACCACCATCACAAAAAAAAAAGAAAAAAAAGTATTTGTTAGACCATGCACTCTTTCAATGGTCAACTCATCAAAAGTAGTTAACTAATTATTTATTTTTTTACAATACAATATATACAGTGGAAGACGGGTTAGGATGTAAATTGGCCATGAACAACTCGGCATTGTGAGCGTTCACTCACTCAGGTTCAAGAGACATGAGTTCCCAGAGCATGTTATATCTGCATTTATATAACTGCAAGTACCGTATTCTTTAAAGTTTTCTCCAAGAGGTGAATCCTCTCCCTGATAAAAAAAAAAAAAAAAAAACTGAACAGATTATACATTACTGCAAGGGTTTGCATTTTAAACCAACAACTAAGATCAGAAGACATTTCCAAATACCATGTCTATTGTACTGTATATCAAGGCACAAGGCGGGAAAAAAAAAACCCTTAAAATGTTAAATACACAAAATACACAAATTACAAGTGGCACATTTATATTTAATAATTTACAGATTGTTCTTGATGTATTTTTCTCCGAGCAATTGTGACACCGAGACCTTTATTTTCTCTTAATTCTTGTTGACATGACATTGAGAGCATGTCAGTAAAAACCTTATGCAAAAATAAAATAAAAATAACAATAATGATAAAAAACAAAACAAAACAATAAATAAAGTCTTTAAAAAAAACCGCAAAGAAAAACGTACTGGCTTCCAAGGTTTAACAGCAACGCACTGTAAATCGTAGACTGCTACGCCAACTGTTCAGTCAACAAATGTTCTTCTAGATAGCCTGCATATTAAGGTAAAAAGTACCATTTGTCCGTGTTTCTAAATGTAATCAAGGATTCTGAAATGTTTACTGGAAGAAAAAAAAATAATACAATTTTACAAATAGAATGTACCAGTCAACATACACTCCCATGCTAGATGAGGATTTATTTTTATCCCTCCACATGGCAGTCATGACGAATCTTACACCCAACGTTCACTGCAGTGGTTCCTAACCCTTGAGGTCCTGGTGTTCCTGTTTGAACGTTTTAGTGTGTTCCCTGCTCCTGATGTACTTCCTGTTTAGAAACACTAAAACGTCCAGGACGGCTGGGTTTCTTTCAAAATAGCAAAATGCACGTTTAAAACAGATTTCAAAAATCAAGAACATAAAGTGATCTACACACATATACACACACACGCGTAACCTGATTCTTCACGGGGTGTTGCCTGCAGCGCTATCTTGAAAAGCGAATGTTGAAAAGCCATCCGCACCGATTGCATTTTTAAACATGCAACAATGGATAGCCGACGGTAGCGTAACGTCTAATTATTTCGTTCGCTAAACCTTCGCTCAAACCTTGATACAAAGGTACGAGAGATACGCCTGCCTGCGACGATACTAATGATCTTTTCCCCTTTTCCAAACTTTTTTCCTTTTTTGTGCACTTATATGAAGGAAGATTGCACACGGCTTGTTTTTCGGATCTCGCCATCATGCCCTTGAGTCATATTAGCAGCGGTAGATCGTGTAGGTAGTTGTGGTTTGCCTAAGGTCCTGAATGCATAGACGTTGAAACCATTTCGACCTGAAGACTATCTACTGTTAACTGTTATCTACCACAAAATCTAGTACCTGTGGCTCTTTGGAGTAGTCTGAAAAAGTGTAGAGAGCGCGAGAACAATGACATAAAACAGCTCGCAGGAAGCTAAATGGGTCACAGTGTGAATGGCTGTTGGCAGTGTGTACGGTCCATTGCGTCACAGTGTGTCAGGGGTGGACAAACCAGTGGACCAGGAAGACACGGAGGTTCGACAACCAGCTGTGCTTCGGCATAATGCAAATCACGATGGAGTAACCATAGCGACTCATTCATTTAGAATCCCGAGTGGAATGGTTTTGAGGAAATTATTGACGAGATGATAACTAAAACACACCTGAATTACATTTAGTGCACACGAAACTCCAATAATGCAGCTCGGCCACTGCAGCTACTCCATGAACGCTCTCATTTTATGATAAAAAGCAATGCGTTTCATTACTTTTGGTCTGATTAAACTGTCTTTTGTTTAATCTGTCTGTCTTGTTTGGATTTTCTGTCGATTTTTTTTTTTTTTTTTTACAAATGTTTCACAAAATATTCAATGAATGTCTGTAAATCTGTAAGTAAGCCTGAAATAATATGTTATATAATGATAACGATGCAATGAGAACACTTTTCCTAGACCTTTTGGTTTACCTGGAACTCCACACTTAAGTAATCCTGTACTTAAAAGCTTTTAATGAATTTATGATTTGATTTGTCCACCCATGATGTACTATTTCAGTATTCGAAATTTTATAACTTACTGGGTATAAAAAAAAAACGCAACCGCGATAGCATTTGGGAGAAACTGGGTACCATCAGTGAGCAACAAGCACATTATACATTACGCACATGAAATTAGAACAACACACATCTTTGTACCTGTATTTTCTAACACCATCAGTACCATCAGTCAGATAAATACTATTAAATATTACTATAAGCATGAGAATGTCAAAGCACCGTTGGAGTAATAAAAATAAAATAAAAATAAAGTCCTGTACTGCTGTTTACTGAAAGTTTGTACCACATCGCTAACGCCGTTCAGGCGAACAATAAGGAAGAACTACTGAGTGACGAGGTCTGAACGGTGAAGTCAGACAAGTAAAATCTTAAGCGAAGTACTGATCCAAGATCAGCTGTTAAATTCTCTAATCTGATTGGGGCGAAAGGTGTTACGGTACGGAGACGTTTAACATTTCCTGGGAAGGAGTCTCCACTTCCGGAGTCTGTAAATTTTCTGCTACAAAGTAAAAAAAAAAAGGCTGACTTTTAACAGAATTATAAACTGATATAAAAATCCAGATTGTCCATAAATTACAATTTGGTTTTCCTTAAAAAGTTAATACAATATTTACTATAATAATAATAATAATAATAGTAATAATAATAATCGCACCATGCGTTCATGTATCGTTCTAGATCAGTACCATCGCTCTGAGTTTTACCCATGTGACCCCAGACCCTGAGAACTTCAGGTTTCACGAGAACTGCAGTTATGTGAAGGCCAGCATTCTGGAAGGTCCGAGTGTGCAGCAGCGTGAGGTCCGGGTTACCGACGGCGAGGAAGAGATGAGGTCCGACAAGGCTTGATCAGGCTGACGGAGTATTGGTGAGTTCTGGAGTTCGGCTTATTGCAAGATGAGAGACAGAGAGAGATAGAGAGAGAGAGAGAGAGAGAGAGAGAGAGAGAACTTGACGGGTAGGTGAGGTGTAGCTGCTTTTCATTCTGTGGAGAAGAAACAAAAGAGAAAGAGAAATCAGCTGTGATGCCTTCGTGCTGATATTCAGTACAACACCACTCCCTTTCTTTTGATGTCTCTGAAATACAGGTAGTCCCCGACTTACGAACGAGTTCTGTTCCAAGATTACGTTTGTAAGTCGGATTTGTTCTTAAGTCTGACAAAGTGAGTCTTATACGCCTTTGACACAAACATACAATGTAAAGCAAACCAGTCTACTTGACTAAATCTGTGCCCTTTCCTCACACTGCCATCACGTGGCCAAAAACCGTAACCGCGCCCAAGGAAATGAATCTCACGCACGTCAAATGTAACGGCGTTGTCTCTGTGGGACTTTAAATCGAGAGGGAAATCTCGGATGCCATTTTCTCTCAGAGCTGTTGTCCACTGTATTGGAGTGTGAGCGCTGTTTTGTCCGAAATTAGGATTATTCACCATCAGGACAGCTTTACAGGACAGACATTTTCTATCACACACACACACACACACACACACACACACACACATACAATATACTGGGCTTTAGACATTTTATACATTCACTTACACAATGAAAATATTGTATTTAATTGTAAATATTGGTATCTGGTGCACTACAGTGTCTATTTTTTGTACAATACATGTGAGCTTCTTCCGTTTGGACCTGCGGAAATTCGTACCTCGGATGTCCGTAAGTCGGGGACTACCTGTATACTGTATGAGAACAGACAGTTTGCTCAGGCTGATTAAGAGATGGATTCCTACAGCAGCTGTAAATCTTTCTCAAGCTGCAGGAAAAGCAGAAGCGCAAACACAGTGTACCTGTGTTCAGGAGGACTTGCTAGAGCAAAGCTGTAGGAGGGATGTGGGGCTCACCGTGGCAGCGGTGGTGGCGGTATCCTTAGTGATCATTAAGGCCTAAAAAGGGGAGGCTTGTTTGTTTATCCTGGTGGAAGTACAGCTGCAGCGGGCCCCAGCATGGAGGAAAAAAACATCCCGTAATATCCTCCTCCTCCTCCGAGGAAGCCAAGGCCACACGGCGTGTTTCGACAAGTGGGATAGGATGTGTTTTTTAACGATAGGTGTATTTTTATTTGTGAAAATAAAGGAAAAAATATACACATGGATATTGGCATGCGCCCAGGTCGATGCTTTATCAGCCAGGAAAACTGACGTGATATTACATAGTGATCTAGTTTATGTGCATTAAGTGCAGACTAAGTCAAATAAATGAACATGAATTTCTCAAGATTGTTGTGATTAAGGTTGTGTAGCCATCATGTTTTATAAAGTTTTAAATGTAGCATATCGTTTTTTAACACAAAAAGAAAGAGTGAATCACAAATGTTTCAGGGAGAATGTAAAAAAAAAAAAAAAAATGTATGCTTAAAGCTCAAAGCTGAAAGTACGAAGTGAGCAAAGCCGTGGAAAGCGAACTCATCTGAGAGCCAGAGAAGTAGCGGTTTGAGCGAAACCTCGTCTATAAATACAGCGGCGTAAAGAGGCACCCTTGGTGCGGAAAAACATGAAAGTCTACCTCACATCCTCGCGGCGAGCGCTTTTATAGGAACCACCGTCTTCAGAGGCGCCCTCCTCTTTACTTAGAAAAACCAGCGAGGAAAATTGTAGAGGGTAAAATTAAAAGCTGTGCAAAAAAAATAAAAAAACATGGCATGAGGGAAGGGAAACGCCACTCAGGACACGGCTCCGCCTCCACACACACCGCACTCAAAAAAAAAAAAAAAAGGGGGGGACGACGACCCGAACAAGGCGGATGGAATTCTCGGAAGAGGCTCATCTTCAAACAGATGGATGGCGGTTCATCTGGTTTATCTGCACCTGCATGGTGTACAGTGCTCTCGGGTATATATTTAGCGATGCGAAGCAAAACTGATAACTTCCCATGAGATGAGTTTTCTTTCTGCAATAGGTTAGTGATGTCCAAACATCAATAAACCTGAAGGGAAGTGGAAATCAGTAGATGATGATTCTCCCTTACAGAAAAAAAATTTAAACTGTGCATTCTCAAAGTTTCGTATTTATTTTGGTTTCGGTTATCGCCATTTCTGTTCAAATGGGCAATAAAAGTAAGTTTTGCTCAGCAAGAAAAACCACCTAGTCAGTTTACAAGGAAGTGAACCTTTGCACCATGTTACATATTAAAGGAGTGTTCAAGTCAACCCGGGACTTGTGATGAAATTTGTCATGAATGAAGGCGTTTAGAGAAGACTTCAAGCTCAGTATGGTGATGAGACTTTTAGCCACAGTAAAAAAAAAAAATTGCGGTGCAAATATTTTTAAGAATTTAAAGAAAATATGTGAATTTCGCGGTGGCTCGGAGCGCACCGCAGTCGCTCCCGTGAACATTCTGCGAATGGACCGCTTGATCTGTGAAAATCGACTTGTTAACTTGTCAACTTGCAGAAGAGACACGTCTGTCTGTGTGAACTATACACACAATCATTCATCAACACCACTTGCACGTTGCCGGAACTCTAGTGGGAGTTATTACCACATCCCCCGTACAGTCCTGACCACGCTCCAAGCCATTTCCACATCTTTGGGATGTTTAAAGAGTTCATGGGAGTCCAGTGTTTCGGACATGAATCAGACGGTCTGGTTGTCGCTCCGACGTACTGAGAAAACATTCTACCTTGTTGGTGTCCAAGCACTAGTGAGTTGCTGGGATAAGTGCATTAGTGTAGCAGGGGATTATATAGAGAAATAAGGAGCGGTTTTATCCTTCATAACGGTGTTCTGTTATTCTGCAAATCCCAGGTTGACTTAAACGCCCTTCATATTTTGTTGAAAATGTCAAAAACGACCCACTTGGCTGCCTTCCTACTTTATCAGCTAGGGCTAGACAGTTTAAATAATGGGGTCTTGGGTAGGATTATGTACTGAAACCTGGTGCCAATATGGTATATTACCAGTATGAGTATAAGACCAAATGATAAAGCAGACTTTGTTGCCACTTAAATGCCTTACTGCACATGAAAACTTATTTGCTGACTGAGAAAATGTATGTGAAGTTGGAAATCTATAATAATACAAATCCAACTAACCTGCGTAGTAACGAGTCGTTTGGACAGATGCAATAATAAAGACTTACTCTTTATTATTTATGACGGTAGCAGGTAGCGTTAGCTCGCTAAGCTAAACACGCTTCAGTTAAAATGCTTAAAGCTAAAAACATTCTACAGTGTGGTTGTCCTTCACAAGAAAGGATTCCGACACTACGACATGTAACAAATGTCTTTCAACAATCGTGTGTAAAGAGAGAAACACGTCAAACCTAAAACTGAAGTTTAAAAGCAGAGGGATGCGCCAGCAGTGTGTGTGTGTGTGTGTGTGTGTGTGTCCCTGACACCTGACCTCAGTCAGACCAACACTCGCAAAGTCAAATAAGG
>JAOVVA010000052.1:8182356-8193836 GCA_028565275.1 Leiocassis micropogon | reverse complement strand
TCTGAGTTTAGTAAAAATGCAGATGTATTTAAAATTAAATAACTAAACATGCCATCGATATGCTGTAAATAATTAAACTAATAATACAACAATAAATGTGTAAATACAATATGCCAATATATGTAAAATAATGTAATGATTACATAATATTGAATTCATCAATGTAAAATATTTTATTTAAAAATAATTTTAAATAGTACATTTTCAATGCTACTATGTATAACTATATAAAGTTCAGAGCTATATATAGTAGAAAGTGTCAATTTGATTATTACATAATTTCAAAATAGACTTTTAAAAACAAATAAATGTAATAAACCTGTTATATTATTACTACATATATTATTACTACTGTATATCAGGTCCCATTTGCAGGTCTGATAATTTTTTCCCCAGTAGAATTCAGTAAAGATATATATGTATATATATATATTTTTTATCAAAAGCTATTTATATCATTGTATTTAGGGCAGTGTGTTTTATTTCTAGTTTCCAGTACTAACTAATCAGATATCATGATGTCTGGTGGATCTGATTACTGGTGGATTTGCTGACTTGTAAAAACATCTAATTATTCTGGTTTATAAAATATTTTTATATTTTATATTTATATTCTAGGGCGAGCCAGGACCTCACGGCCCTAAAGGAGAAAAAGGAGGAACAGGAGATCCAGGAGATCTGGTAAATGCTGAGTATGATAATGATTGTTATTCATAGTATTTCTCAGTCATTTCCATTTTCTGCATGATTCGGTTTATTAATTCATTTTCATAATTTATTTTCAGCCATAAATTACCATCATTTTTTTTCTTACTGTCTGTCAGATATTCATTTTCCTAAATTAAATTGCTTTTTCATTCATCATCATCATCATCATCACCAACATTGTTATTTCTACTTCTTCCTTCTTTTTCAATTTAATACTCAGCAGAGTAAATATAGGCCAATGCATTAATTACAAGAAGTATTTCTCTTTCTTGTTATTCTTATCGTGTCTGCTTATACAGTATGTTTCAATATTTATTAGTTGTAATACAAAGTGTTTGATTCTTAGGGGGAAGTTGGACAGAAAGGGTTTCAGGGAGAGTATGGCTATAATGTAAGTATAAACCTATTTTAACATAGGAGTGTTTTTGTGGGTTTTTTTTATCTGTATAGTTTTATTTCTGTTTTATGCCTTTCTGTTTTTACATTTCAACCATTAGCAAGTTTTAATTTACTTTCTCACTTTCTAAAAAGAAAAACTCTATTACGAAATATCTATCTCAAATACGAAAACTCCAAGAAACATAGTTCAAATCGAACCAGTTTGCTTTGAACAATAGCTAAAAACATCGTAAGGCACAAAGTTAATTTGAAAAAAAAAAAGAGTTAATAATTTTGTACTGTATACTGTCCTGTATAAATATACTACTGATATGACTAATAAAATTTTAATAGAAATACCTGTAGTCTGTATTGCATGTTTCTTTCTTTAATTTCAAGTGTGCTTTATTCATTTATTATTTTATTGTTCATTGTCCCCAGGGCTCTCCTGGGATCAGGGGATGGAGAGGACTTCCTGGGAACCCTGGTTTGAAGGTCAGCAAATAATTGTGTTTTTTTAAGACAATAGACCTCTTACCTTCATTTAAAAAACACAATAACACAATACATTGTCAAGAAAAAGTACTGCAGTGATTCAGGACTCTACTGCAACGGACTGTATTGCACTTGTCCTGTGTCATACTATAACATGTTACTGTTGATCTTTGCCATTCTACATTAATATTGCACTGTACTGCAGTTGTAGTGCATAGGAGATATATATAGCAGTTCACCTTCATTTTAAAACAGTAATACTGCATCATATGTAAGGGACACTCTTCACCATACTGCTGTGAACCTGCACTGTACATCAGAGATACTGTATCATAATACTATGATACTGCAACATACTACAGTGATACTGCACTGTACTTCAAAGATACTACACCATACTACAGTGATATTTCACTACACTGTTGTGCTAATGCAAATGTGTGTACTTCACAGGTATTATATCATTATACTTTGATACTGCACACATTATCATACTCTTATGATACTCTTATTTTTTGCTAACATAATGCAATGTATTTGTGTGTGTGTGTGTGTGTGTGTGTGTGTGTGTGTGTGTGTAGGGGAAGAAAGGAGACAGGGGTTGCGCTGGTGCTTCGGGAGCTGTGAGTCAGTTTCCAAACATCAGCATCTACAGACTACTTAGAGGCTTAAAGCTGAACGGATTTCCACCTTGATTAATGTCTTTTAAATTCATACAATCGCATTTATTCATTCGTTAAGTAGTCAGCTTAAATATTTTTTTTAGCATTTTCTAGCCATCATTCATTACCTGTCATCCATTAGTAACATCAGTTATAATTAATAATCACTGCGGCTGGCAGAAATATGATTAGTGTATTAGTGCTAAATGTATGAAAGTGCCTTCCTTGAGTACTCAATTCTCCCATGTTTTGAAGAGTTACCTGTAAGTAAAAGCTGGAAAACAGCTGGAAAACAAGAATAAGACATAGCATTTCATTCCAGCGGACATTTTCAATATAATTTGTACAATTATTCACAATCGCATCAGTATTATGGCCCTACAGTTCTTGTTGCACTACCAGTTGCCATTAGAAGTCACATATTTAGTTAAATAGAGTCAATATGTGTGTAATTAAACTGTCACGATATTCATACATCTATTTTATTTGTGTACTGTCCTGTATTTTGTAAATCTCCAAAATAAAATCTGAACATTACATACATGTAAACAACACCTAGTGACTAGGCAAGACAAAAATTCAGCTAAACTGGCAGTTTAATCCTGTTAAGCAGTTTATCGCTATGTTTATAGTGTGTTGCAAGAAATACAATTGAGAAAGGCCAAAGAGGACATAAAGGCGTCCCTGGACTTACTGGCTTTAAAGGTCCTCAAGGTAAGGTGAAGACAATGCACAAATAAATGTTTAGGTAATATACAGGGGTTGGACAATGAAAGTGAAACACTGGCCAATTTACTGTTGGAGGTTTCGTGGCTACATTTGACCAGCCTGGTGGCCAATCTTCACTGATTGCACATTCCACCATTAAGAGCAGAGTGTGAAGGTTTAATTAGCAGAGTAATAGCACAGTTTTGCTTAAAATACCACCAAGAAGGACGAACCATATCCAACAGGAGTAACTGTGGACGCAAGAGGAGGCCGTCTGAAAGGGATGTCTGAGTGCTAACCCGGATTGTATCCAAAAAACATCAAATCACAGCTGCCCAACTCACTGCAGAATTAAATGTGAATCTCAACTTTCCTGTTTCCACCAAAAGTGTTCGTCGGGAGCTTCACAGCCAAACCTTTGTACATGGCTGGGCTACTATAGCCAAACATTTGGTCACTTGTGCCAATGCCAAACGATGGTTTTAATGGTGCCAGCAGTGAAAATCTTGGAAACATGAAACATATATTGTTCTCTGATGAGTCCACCTTCACTGTCTTTCCCACATCCAGAAGAGTAACAATGTGGAGAAGCCCCAAAGAAGCGTACCACCCAAACTGTTGCATGCCCAGAGTAAAGCATGGTGGTGGATCAGTGATGGCTTGGGCTGCAATATCATGGCATTTCCTAAGCCCAATCTTGTGCTAGATGGGCTAAAGGACTACCGAACCATTCTGGAGGACCATGTGCACCCAGTGGTTCAAACATATATAAGGCGGTGCCGTATATCAGGATGATAATGCACCAATACCCACAGCAAGACTGGTGACAGAGTGGTTTGATGAACATGAAAGTGAAGTTGAAATCTCCCATGGCCTGCACAGTCACCAGATCTAAATATTCTTGAGCCACTTTGGGGTGTTTTGGTGGAGTGAGTCAGGAAACGTTTTCCTCCATCAGCATGACATAATGACCTGGACACTGTTCTGCATGAAGAATGGCTCAAAATCCCTCTGGCCACTGTGCAGGACTGTGTTGGCCGCAAAAGGAGGCCCTACACCATACAAATAAATTCTTGTGGTCTAAAACCCAGCGTTTCAGTTTCATTGTCCAACCCCTGCAAGTATTCTAAGAATATATTATGTAGTGTAGTTTTAGTTTAGTTTTATTATGAGACTGCTGACTTTAAAGATATACTGTATGTTTCAATTATATAGGTATGAGTGGTTTTCCTGGAAATTCAGGTGATCCAGGTAAAAGTTTTTTCAATATTTGACATCAAATAGAAACTCATTCATCATTTGACAGGTGTGTCATTGAAAGCATTTCTTTATCTCAAACCAGGACCAGGTTTACCTGGAGAATGTGGGGATCCTGGTCCCCCAGGCTTCAGTGGAGTTAAGGGCGAAAAGGGAGAACCAGCACTTCCATTGATTGGACCAATGGGACCGGTTGGAATTCAGGGAAAACCCGGATCTCGCGGTGACCCTGGTCCTAAAGGACTACCAGGTAGGGATTTAAACTGATAAACTAATCTTGTACAGTGTGTTTTGTTTTTCTTCCAAAATCCACATCTATCCAATTCTTAATTTATGTTTAAAGGCAAGCTTCATAACACAAACAAGTATGAACTCAGCCTTTTGACACATTTTACTTAACTTCTTGGAAAGCACATTTAGCTTACCAATAAAATTTTTATCTCAAGGCTCCAGACTTTGCTTGGACTCACTCACCGTCTATACCACTTCATCTTGTATTCAGGATAAATAACGTGTCATAAGGCTGAGTTCATACTTTTCTCTTGTACATGTTATGAAGCTTGCTCTTAAACCCCAGGAGACTTAGGGCACGAAGCGGGGAACACCCTGAACAGGGTACCAATTCATCGCAGGTCACACACATACTCACTCATTCACACACTGCAGCCAATTTGGGAACACCAATTAGCCTAATCTGCAGATCTTTGGACTGTAGGAGGAAACCGGAGTACCTGGAGGAAACCATTCCAAGCATGGGGAAAACATGCACACAGAGACAGGAATCGAACTTGGCTGGGAATCGAACCCAGCCCCTGACCCAAGGTGTCAGTGCTAACCACTACGCCACTGTGCTACCGTCTAGTTTGCCTGGACCTTAGCGCATTAAAATTCACTTATACCACTTTCCATTTCAGCAGTGAAAATAAGAATTATTAATAAGAATAAGAAAAAAAATATATTGAAACATATAAAAAGTTTAGCTTTTGTAGATTGAGCAAGTAGCTAATTAGTAGCATATTTTAATGTAGATTATTAAATCTGGCACATAACTGTTCATACAGTAACATCACTTTTACTTAACATTTTACTTTCACTTATGGCGCAGGTTAAACTTTAGGCAGATATCTAAGTACTGCAAAAGTTTCATTAAATTCTGTTTAGCAGATTTAAGACGCGCCCACAGTTTGACGTGTTCACAGTAACTTGCTGTTTATAATCTGGCTCAAAACTGCTTATAACTTCACTTCTACTCAACATTTTGATTTTATTTATGGTGCAGGTTGAACTTCAGTAAATACCTAAGAATTGGCAAAGTTTTATTGAAATCCGCCCAGCCAGTTTTGCGTGATGCTGTGACAAACTCTGGCTGAACAGACATACTCAGACATTCTGAAACTGTTTTCTCGGTCTCCAATTTAAACTAAAAGATATCATTGACAGAGGACGTTCTAAACAATGTAATTAAAACCTTTTCTTTCATGTATATAGAAGATTTCATTTATGAATGTATCTAAACTTCAGTGCATGATTTGCAGAAATTCATGAACGTCAGGGCCCAACAGGTGTGATCGGAAACAAAGGCATAGAAGGGCCTGGTGGTGACAGGGGAAAAGCTGGAGAACTAGGTAAGAGTCTCCAGATTGTACCTTTGCAGTTTGTTTATTATCAAATTGCATGGATTGTGTTGAAATACATAGTTTGTCGGCATTGTGTGAATGTGAAAACAACAATGTTATTGGCAATGCTAGACATTATTTTAGGTTTATTAAGACTTAGTAAGACTGCAGAAGAAACCCATCCAATGTGTTTTATTAACAGGTGAGAAAGGAGAACTTTGCAGCGTGTGCCAGTATGTAGGCCCGAGCTCCGGACCTTCGGGGCCACCTGGAACACGTGGTGCACATGGACCTACAGGTAGAAAGAGAATTAATAAGTTAGTGATTAAGAAACCCTTATCTAATGTACACAGAAGCTAATAGGGTTAGATAAACAGAATGTAGACCACAGTGCTTTTGTTTTCTTCTAACTGGATTTGTACAATAATGGAGATGATGATGTTGTGAAGCACAGGTTTAACCACTTTTATGTTTTTTTGTTCTTGTGTGTTGTACTTCTACTCATGTGCAGGTGCTATTGGACAAGCTGGCAGAAAAGGATCAATGGGGATTAAGGGGCATACAGGTGTACCTGGCAACCCGGTAGTTCATAAGCAATTTAAACGTTTTTGTTTTTAAAGTATAACAATTGTTTTTTACTCAAGCAAATTGTACAGTATATGAACATAACTATTCTAAAATACAGGGATCGATTGGTGATCCAGGCATGCCAGGGAATCAGGGACAAAAAGGAGACCCTGGCTTTATAGGACCTGGGGATGATGGGGACCAAGGTGACCCAGGATTAGAGGGGAGCGCAGGGAGGAATGGACAGAATGGGGTGCCAGGAACACCAGGATTTAAAGGCCCAAAGGGAGAGAAGGGCAATCCGGTCAGTGTGGATGCATCTCATAGTATCAGAGCAGACCTTTAATGTTGGAATAGAGCATGTGGTAGATCAATACGTGGACATTTATGTGAGAATAAAATGGTTGATTGTATTGATTTGTTTGTCCGTTCTTAATTTTTCCTCAGGGTCCATTTGGGGATAAAGGTGACCGGGGTGATTGTGGATCTGCAGGATTACCAGGATCCCCTGGTGAAATAGGACCTCAGGGCTGCCCTGGGGTTGGACCACCAGGGGTAGCTGGTGAGAAGGGCTGCTTTGGTGTACATGGCCTGCCAGGTGATCCTGGAGATCCAGGTATGAGGGGGATTTGTGAAAAACATGAATGGGATTAGGGTCAGATATAATACTGTGCCAAAGTCATTAACCCTTTTCATTTTTTTCATCATAGTTGTTGTCATCGTCTATACCGCTTTATCCTGTATACACGGTCCCAGGGACCTGGACGCTAGACAGGGTACACCCTGGATGGGGTGCCAATACATCTCAGGGCATACACACATACTGTACAGTACACACACTCACTCACACATTCCAGGAAATTTGGGAATGACACTTAGCCTAATTTGCATCTTTTGACTGTGGGAGGTAACCAGAGTACCTGGAGAAAACCCACCAAGCATGGGAGGACTAATTCCATGCACACAGAGGCAGGAATTAGACCCGGACCCTGGAGGTGCAAGGCAACAGTGCTAACCACTAAGCCACCATGCTGCCTTATTGTTTCATATTAAATTCAATTGAATTAAATGATGTGGATAAAACGAAAGAAATGTGAACAAATGTTTTACTGTAAAGTGTTAATAATCCAACTTTTAAAAAATTGTTTATGTAGCAACCTCAGCAGCAACCTCATTTCCCCTCTCATCTCTTTCAACCACTCAGCATTTAGCATCACCAGTACACTAATGACCAGCCTGATCATTTGACACCATCTGCACCTGTTTCCTGCTGGTTCATGCCTTAAGTTAGATTTTTTTAATGTTTGAAAGATAAAACTAGTCAGATACAGGAGCTGGACTGAAAATTAGATCCAAAAATGGAGAACTATTTGTCAAGACTATGTTAAAATACAAGAAAGCCTGGCTTTTTGGGAACAAAATATGAACAAATTGAGGGAGTTCAAGACTTTCGTAAACACAATGTTAATTAACAAGCATATATACTGTATGATGCTTGTGTAGAACTGTGTGATCCACTTCCTGCTTTCGTTCATTCATTATTAGTACTTTTGACTAGTAGAACCAATACCATATACAATACAAACAATTAAAACTGGAAGGGGAAGGGGTGTAATTTGACGAGATGATCTGGGGAAGCAGGTAACCCTTAAACAGTGTGCTGTGCTTTTATTTATTTTGTACTATTTGTACTGTTTGGTCATCAAGGAAGTGTAAAAGCATTTTGGATGTGTGTGTCAGGTGAAAAAGGTGACCTTGGTACAGTGATTGTAATTCAAGGAGACCCAGGGGAATGTGGAACAAAGGGTCCTAAAGGTCTACCTGGGGAGCCAGGTATGTTAAAGTTGTGATTGTGATGGAGGAAATGAATATGATCAGGTTCTGTATATTTTAGAGACCATGTATTTTCTCCAGCACTTCTTACATTTTCTTTTACACTTGGTCTCTCTCTGTGTGTGTGTGTGTGTGTGTGTGTGTGGTCAATTTAGGATGTGTGGGACAAAAAGGGTTATGTGGGCTTACGGGACCTTGTGGTGAGAAAGGTGAAAAGGGACCCTCACTACCAGGATTACCAGGACTGCCTGGTTGTAAAGGTTAGTGTGCTTGTGTGTGTACTGTACCTGTGACTAGTTAGGAAATGTGTTTCCTAACTAATCACCATATCTCTTTCTTACAAATTGTTTCAGGTGAAAAAGGCTTTCAAGGCATTCAAGGTCCATCTGGCATCGGGTTTCCTGGTTTCCCAGGACCCATCGGACAATCTGGATTGCCAGGGATGAAGGTCAGAATAATGACCTTTGCAGTATATAATATTTACACGTAGAGTACCCCAACATCTAACATGTCAGTAATCTCTTCATCATTTATTTTTTATAAGGGTGACGAATCTACTGGCCATCCAGGGCCCATTGGCAGACGAGGACCTCCAGGAGATGATGGGGCAGTTGGGCCAACTGGTGATTCAGGTTATCCAGGAAGCCCTGGAGTTCCTGGACAACCAGGAAGAGATGGATGCCCAGGGCCTAAGGGTAATGGATATTTTTAATGTGGCTCTTACATTTGGAACTGTGAATATACTGTACATTTGATGTACATACATTTTAGTGTGTTTTTATTTATGTGCCCTTCTTTTGGTGACATCAGGTGATGCAGGGTTGGATGGACAAGCAGGGTTTACTGGTCCCCCTGGAGTCTGTTCTTCTGGGTGGCCAGGTGTCAAAGGAGTTCAAGGTCAGAAAGGAATGCCTGGAGTGGCGGGTGAGATATTTTGTAAGCTTTCATCCCTAAATATAATAATGATATTATGATATGTGTGAAGAATGTGTGTAATGTATAAGGAGAAATTTATGTGTGAGTTTCAAATCACCCTAGTGTGAGTTTAACTGTCTGAATGAGGAACTATAGGAACTACTGTATATCATGTGAGATGTATTTAACAGTATCATTATAACACTGTACTGTAATACCTTTAATGTTCAGGATGCCGGGGTCAGAAAGGGATGCAGGGTGAGGCTGGATGTAAGGGGCAAGGTTTACCTGGTTTACCAGGGCCATTTGGGGAATCTGGTTCTAATGGAGAAGCAGGTCCACCTGGTCTAGTGGGACTAAAGGGATTAAAGGGGAAGAATGGCATGCCTGGAGGCCCAGGTACTCAGTAAACTCATGTACAGTACACTGCACAAACACTCACAGTCGTGCACATTCTCCTTGGCTGGAAAATAGTAATGAGCTCATATTACAGATTTGAGGATGATAATATGAGTATCATTCAGATTTGGATGTATGGTTCTGTACATTCAGGCCCACGTGGGAATGACGGGCCTTATGGGAACCCTGGATATCCTGGACCTCCTGGAAATCCTGGATGCCCTGGACCACATGGACCTAAAGGTACAGTATATACCCTGTATAGACCCTTGCACACACATTGTGATGATCATATTTATGTTGATAATCATAAACTGTTAGATTTATACATCAAGAATAAATTATTATTATTTTTGTAACATTTCTGCTTAGGTATGGCGGGCATTGATGGACAACCAGGTCGCAGAGGTCCACAAGGCGCAAAGGGGGACAAAGGCAATCCAGGTCCTAAAGGAGAACCACAAAATTTCTGCAATCCTGGGGACCCTGGAGACCCCGGGGACATGGGTGATTATAATAATTCTTTAAAGCTGAATTTTCTACACTTGGTAATGGAGTACCTCTGAGTGATTTCCCATTAAATACTAAATCCTGCAGGACATGGTGTAGTCTACAGTAGGTACAGGGTCGGGGAGTAAAAACTGCCTATCATTTCTTGATTGCCCTGAAATTGATTTCTTTTTTAATTGGATTTTCCATTTTTTAAATCATTAATTCAGCATTATGTAGCAACATTGTTCTTACATTTGTCTGAGAAATCAAACATCCAGGAGAGCTGAATGAGGAATCCTACTTGAGCTTACATTGGAGACACATAAGATTAGCACAGGATTAGCATGTAATTAGCATAGATAGCTTCTCTTAACACCAAATTACATACTGTAGTGCCCTTTAACACCAAAGATGCCACAAAAGAAAGGCAGTTAGACGAGGAAGAACTACAGCAGTAGTAAAATCGAATTACTTTGAAATTAACTTTTTTAAAAATTGTAAAATGTGATTTTCCAGTGTGTGAGCTCTGGTATTAAAAATAAAAATAAATAATGATAATTATAATGATAATTATTTAAATCTAAAACAATCTAAATTTGATTATATGACACATTTTTAATGCTCTTACATGAGGCACAGTGTTCAGTAAAGTTGTCTTTACTCTGTACGGTGTTTTACCTGATTTAGCTGAAGAATGCATACATGCACACACAAATGAATGCAAATGCAAACAAAGATGTAATGTTTGAAAATCTTAAAAATGTCAGTTGAGCCAATATTATATTGGGATAATCTCATAGTGTGAAAAGCGATAATATTTAAGGATATTGTACAGTCTGGTTAATTTTGTCATGTAAAAAAGTCACAGACTTGCTCCTGGTGTTTTTTATTGAGGGCAAATGCTGAAAAAGAGATCTTTAGCCTTCTTTTTGGTCACTTTCAGGTCTTCTTGGTCTGACTGGGCTTAAAGGGGACAAAGGAATCAAAGGAACAGCTGGCAGCTGTGGGGAAAATGGATTACTAGGCAGTGCTGGCCCACCAGGTAGAAAACAAAACTGAAACACAGTTCAATTATAGACTTAAACCCTCTGACTGACCTTCTGACTCCCAGCCTGTTGCTTGCTCGCTTCTTATATCACTGTGTGAAGGACCCTTTTTGTTTTTCGAAGGATTTTTTTCAAGTCTTGAAACTTAGCACACAGGTTGGAATCTGCTGCTATTAGGACGCCTGAGCGGCTGGGTCCTGGGCGTGGCACGGGGTCTCCACGCAAGATTTTGCTACATAGCTCATACACACTTTGATGTATACATGTGAAACCTAGTCCACATTTAGATCTCATTCTGCTTAACAACTTACACTACCGTTCAAAAACTTGGGGTCACTTGCAAATTTCTTTGTTTTTGTTTAGTGATTTATTTTCTACATTCTACAACAATACTGGGGATTTCA
>JAOVVA010000052.1:8166587-8182256 GCA_028565275.1 Leiocassis micropogon | reverse complement strand
TACAGAGCAGAAGTAGCAGAAACATCTCACCATTAACTGTTCAAAGGAGATTAATGCATTTTTTGGACGCCTTCAGCCTTTACAATGTAGAAAGAAATAACAATCAGGAACCATCATGGAGTTAGAAAGTCACCCCAAACTTTTGAACGGTAGTGTGTATTCATACTTCTTATGCATGTCATGGTCTCCCCCACCAGGAAGTCATTTATTTTGGGTTGTTTGCAAAATTGCATCCAATAGAATTTGATATACTCCTCTGAAGGAATTTATATGATCGCCACCAAACCAGGCCAATATGATGTCAAGAAACTGAAGATGCAAAATTGCAATGGGATTTTTGATATCTCATGTGGCTCAGCCGTTTCTTAAACTTATGCCAAAAAGTTGGTAATACTGTACATGTAATGCTTTTTCGCCAGCAGCCGGGACTTTTTGGAGGCCAGCGATGGCCCAGGTACTTGGGCCTGATTATCGCTGCTTTGCAACTATATTTCTTTATCTTGTTTTCATTGCCTTAGCATTACTACTTTTTAATACTTGTGACTATATAAATAATTTAATTTACTTTTTCCTCTCTCTTTGTACAGCTTATTATTATATAAAGTTTTATGGCATTATAGTTTTGTAGTGATGTAATGATACATCCTGTCGCAAAAAAACATGGAATATAACACTGCTGCTGACACACACGTCATTTCATTTCATACTTCATCCTTTACATGCTGCTGTCATACCCAACTATGATAACAAAATGCATGTTTATGCTTAATCATATTTCTTTATTTAAAATTTTTCAGAAAATTCTGAGAACCAAACAGAATTAAATCTAAATGAAGCCGTTACTGCAACCAGATTAAATGGACTCATTCCTTGCACCTTTATACGTTTGCTTTGTCCTCAGGCCTTCCGGGAGAACGAGGCTATGAAGGCTTGCCAGGTGAACCTGGTTACCCTGGCTGTGTGGGAGAAGTGGGATTTTTCGGTCTGCCAGGTAACACACACACACACACACACACACACACACAAACAAGCATATACACTTCTATTCAGTAGTCCCTGACGTGCTTACATTCTTAAATAGAAGCAAGACATAGCCACAATATCATTTTTGTTTGTTTGTTTGTTTCCAGGCCCGAAGGGTGAAAAGGGGACACCTGGTCACAATGGACCACCGGGAGACCCTGGTATTCCAGGAGAAAATGGCCCAAAAGGCATTAAAGGGGAACCAAGTTGCCCTGGACCAGGAAAGCAAGGATTGCCTGGAGAGAAGGTGCATTTATTTTTGATAGTTATTATATTTTACTCTAGTATTATTTCACTCTTCTACAGAACAGACTAAATAATTTCTTCAAATGAAAATTGCAAGCAGTAGTGCAGTTACTTTAAATATAAATCAATCTAAATCTTACTTATCGTATCTTTCATTTAAAGTGAAAAATTTTTGATTTTTCATACAGCTAAAAAACCCAGATCACAAATTATGGAATGACAGTCAAGTATAAAACGCCAAACAGAAACGTAACTCCCAGAAGATGATAAGGCGATGTACAAGGGGCATCATTGTGTAAAATAATATTTCTCAGATATTATTTACATTTAAACAAAAAGTGGCATATCCGAAATTATTCATACCCTTTGCAAACTGTCACAATCTATGGGAAAATCCAAAGAACAGGAGCTGTTTGCTGTTGTGTTGTGGACAGTCATGGCTAAGACAAAGGAGCTCACTGAGGACCTGCGCATTGTGGCTATAAGTGACTATAAGACCATATCTAAATGTCTTGAAGTTCCAGTGGCTACAGTGCAAAGTATTTTAAAAAATACACGACGTTCCGCACTGTGAAAAATCCCAGATGACGTGGTTGGAAGCCACAAGTGACACCTGTGCTGGCCAGGAGGATAGTGAGAGAGGTAAAAAAGAATCTAAGTATCACCACAAGGCCATCCTGATAAATCTGGGCTCTGCTGGTGGTAACATCTCAGGTCACATAGTCCAATGGACGCCGCACACCGCTGGGTTCCATGGACGCAAACCAGCCTTTGCAAATGATCACCTGGACAAAGAAGAAAACTTCTGGTCTTCTGTTTTATGGTCAGATGAAACTAAAATTTAATTGTTTCCCCACAATGTGAAAAAGGAGAAGCCTTTAACCCTAAGAACACCATTCCCACTGTCAAACATGGTGGTGGGAACCTAATGTTTTGGGGTGTTTTTCAGCCGGTGGACCAGGGAACCTAGTAAACGGCACCATGAAAAAGGAGCAATACATCAAAATTCTCAACAACAACATCAGACAGTCAGAAGAAACTTGGCCTTGGGCACCAGTGGACATTTCAGCACGACAACGACCCAAAACACACAGCAGAAGTGGTGAAGAAATGGTTAGCAGACAAAAATTTGCAGTGGCCCAGATAGAATCCTGACTTAAATCCAATTGAGAATTTGTGGAGGGAGCTAAAGATCAGGGTGATGGCAAGGAGACCCTCCAACCTGAAAGAGTTGGAGCCCACGATACAAAATAATTGGTCAGAAATATCAGTGGAGACATGCAAAAAGCTGGTCAGCAATTATAGGAAACGTTTAATTACTGTAATAGCCAATAAAAGCTTTTCTATTGATTACTGAGATGGGTATGAATAATTCTGGATATGCCACTTTTTGTTCAAATAAATAAAAGATGATTAATATTTTTTCCACAAAAACAGATTAAAGCTGAGGGCAGAAATTTTCGCTTAAATAAAATATCTTTCAAATATCGATGTCCATGTTAATACAGAGGCGGCACAGACACTTAATGCTCTCTTTGTGTCTGTCAGGGCGATCCAGGCATACACGGTCTTAAAGGAAAGAAAGGAGAAAGAGGAATGCGTGGGCTTGTTGGTGGTCCCGGATCAGAAGGGCTTTGCGGGGACATTGGGGACCCAGGACTACCAGGCCTTCCAGGCACTTTTTTCCTAGTCTTTGCTATTTCTCTTATAATATAGTGTTAGTTAAGTTTGTTGTGTTTTTGGCCATACAAAGTACTGAACACATTGTTAACATAATTTTCTCAGGATCTCCAGGATATCCTGGAGAGAAAGGTGTCGACGGACAGGCAGGCCCCCCAGGTGGACCAGGACCGATAGGGCCACCGGGTATTTCCTTAAATTAATATGGATAATGTGTCATTTTTAAAATAATGTTTATAACTATTAATCAATGTTACAGGTGCTTTCTAATTAGTCATGGGTCATTATTAGCTGTTGTACAGTACACACTGGGATTTTAGAACGAATACAGGCATCGCAGAGCAACGTTATGATTCGTTAAGTTGAACACAGCTATTTATTACCAATTTACAAACAAAGCATTTTTAAAAGCAATTCAAATTCCAAGTATTTGCATTGTCTATATGCTTCTGTTTAAAATATTCTTTTCAAACTTTTAACTAGTAATGTACATTTGTAACATGGTAATTTAGTTTGTACACACCATCTTTTTAATACTACAATAAGTCTAAAGTTTAGCAGGATAGTCAAGGTTTTTTTTATTCTTGTAAGGTTGTTCTGGGTCACCGGGCAATCCAGGTCCTCCAGGACCTAAAGGAAACCAGGGCAACGATGGCATTCCAGGACAACGTGGAGAGAAAGGGAGTGCAGGAGGTACTGTAAAGATATGCATGCAGGACTATTTAGTCAACTATTTTGTCTTGATGAACAAAAGCAAAAAATATAATGAATTCACATGTACAGTACTTCATTCAACAGCCATACACAGGTAGATTAGCCTCGTTAAGCTACACTGCTAATGATAATCAATAAACAAATCAGTGCAATGCATTTTTAAAATGAGACGTTTGTGTGTGATATCATGCATTTTTAAAAACGATCTCATCAACTAAAGTGGACTTGTAACCAAGTATTTAACTAGTTTATTAAATAACTATTTTTGTCCCTAAAACACACCTAAAAATAGTCCGGTCTTTCATTCCAAATGGACTTCGAGCTCATAATCACCATAAAATTTTAACTCAGATAAACTTTTGATTGCAAAATGAGATATCTTTATTTTTTCAAACTTTTCCAAAGGAAGAAAAAAAATTGTTGTGCATGGTTTATTTGAATCAGAAGGTTAAAAGTGTTTTGGTTATTGTGTCAAATTTTGATTATTTTTGCAAAACACTATTAATTCCACCTGATACTGTTTTGTCCCAATGGCTAAAAACTACAGCTGGGCTTGTAGCCTTGTAGATTTGTAATTAGTGTCATAGCAAATTCACATTTTGTTGCTGTAGTGATTCATAATCACTAATAAGCAATAAAGTGTTATGTTAAACAGAAAAGCTTTGTAGGTTTGTTAAAGATCATGAAAAAACATAAAAAAACAATACAAAAACTTTAGTGTACAGCAACATTATCCACTTTCCTCTGCCAGTTTCAGCTTCATTTCGGTTTTTGAGACGATTGTTTTATCATAGTAAAGTTATGCACTGTACTAGGCTATATTTACTGGTGAATTCAAAGTCCAATGAAGTTATGACAGAGTTCAGAAATTCTGATTGGAGAACTGGGAATTGCAGACAGGACCTGTAACGACGCGGGTCGCGCGGGGGGCAGAGCCGCGCATGAACTGTTCAGAACGGGCAGATCCACAGGCTGCTACCACGCAGAGTTCTGAACAGACAAAAGAGCGGCCATTTATACACGCAGTTGCCAGGCAACGCTGCTGTCAGGCAATCAGTCTCATAGGCTGATTGCCTGATCATTAGGTAGCACCGGTAAGGTACAGTATCAGGGCCAAAGACAAGACAAAGCGCACAGGAAAAAAAAACAGGCAAAGAGAGTGAAATGCCAGTTCAGTGTGCGCTCTTACAGTAGTTATAGTGCAAAGCACAGAAAACAGTCTCTCTCATAAATTATTTTAATTATTTGTTTCAGTTTCCAGAGCCTCGTCCGTTCTTGCGTAGATGGCGGAGCTCTGTTTATTTTGTGTTTTCAGTTTTCTTTATTTCTTTTTAAGTTTCTAATTAATAATCCCACGCCATCTCCAAACGGGAAGGTCTTCCCGTGCCTGTCATAAGCTCTCTCTCACCACCTCCTATTTCATTGACCCCCTCTAAAGCCCTGCGTCAGGGCTCTTATGATCATTAAAACATCTCTCCATACCGCACCACGTAACAGGACCAGGTTTAATTAAAATGCAACAGCTTCCTGCAAACAACATGTTTCATATTCATTTTACTTACATACAGTAAATATTGAAGCAAAACCAGTTCTAATGATGGTACAATGCGTCTCAAAGAATTTGTGTCTGTGGACAATTTGCAAATGGTGTTTATCTCATTTTGCTGTCAAACTGTTTATATGTCTACTCCTGCCTTATGACCTGGGTGTGATTAAGATTAGAAATACTATTCTACTATTTATACGATATTTTACCAAAAAGGCTTCCTAGTAAAGCAAAAAGAAAGTGTAGTTTCACATTACATACAATTTACAATAAGAATGTACTCTTTCCTTAAGTTAGATCAGGATTATTTAAACATTCATCTACTATCTTTAACATCCGCATAATATTTTCTATCCTCCATCCAACTAGCACCAAATCTAATGTTCAACTAGCCTAACCAACACCAATTAATATAATATACATTTTCTCTTATCTAGTTCCTGGATTTGGACCTCCAGGTCCAGCTGGTGCTAAAGGTACAACAGGTAAGTGTATTATTATTATTATTATGTTATTTTATTTTTTACTGTATTTGTTTATTAACATTTGATTTAAGCAAGTAATCCTCAAATTAAAAACTATTTGTGTGTCATATTTAGGTGATAAGGGAGAACCAGGACCCATGGGGAAAACTGGACCCCCAGGACCATGTGGTGCAGTCGGCGACCCAGGCCCCTGTGGTGTACCAGGGCCACCGGGACCCCCTGGGAATCCTGGCACTCCGGGTTTGTGCATGGATGGGCCCAAGGGAGAGCGAGGGCTTCCTGGACCACCAGGACCCAAAGGTTAAACAATTTTTTATGTAAAAAAAAAAAAAATGCAATTTTTCAGTATTTCATATGTGACAGGTTAAGCGAAAACACTAGGTCCTATAATTATGTGAAAGAGTTCTGAAATGTCTCAATAAACCTGCTTTGTGTAGGGCTCAGAGGAATATGTGGCCCTCCAGGACCACCTGGTCTTGGCTCGAAAGGAGATAAGGGCAACCCTGGGATTTCCGGACCAAGAGGAATGTGCGGTTATCCAGGAGACACTGGCCTACAAGGGTTTCCAGTGAGTAAGATTAACTGTAATTCAAGATCACTGGTTTAATATGTTGCAAAAATGTAGTAAATATAAATTAGTGCTGTCAATCGATTAAAATTTTAATCTAGCTAATCAGAGTCATACAGTACTTTGATCATTTTAAAATACTCAGATTTACTTGTATTATAAACATGCAATGTTGGAATAAAGAAATGCATGGCAGATTAGACAAAACAGATTATGCAGTTTTATATTATCTCAAACATTAACATTTAAAATAGTAATGCGTTAAATTTTTTTTAGATTAATCACATGCTTTAATGCATTAATATTGACAGGCCTAATATACAGTAGTTTGAAGACATTACCATGATGTACCATGAGGAAATTCTTGTTTAATTCATAACAAGTAAAATTAAGAATTTTAGATTAGCATTAATTGGCTTCTGCAATATGATCATTAATTTGAAAAAAAAAAAAAACCCAGAAATGTTCATGTTTTTTAAAGGGTATTGTTGGGGGCAGCGGTTCCCCAGGTGACAAGGGAGAAAAAGGAGTAAAGGGTGAAACAGGACCTCAAGGTAGGAGGCTAAACTTTACACAACTGTAAAGCAAAGCATGAACAAATCTTCTCAATACAATGATCATAATAACAACAGCTGGTCATGTATTAGAAATGACATTACTTTTAAACTTGTCCAAGCTTTCCTGTTTCTTGGACGAGTACCTAAAGCATTGTTAATGCTACGTATACTGTACTCCTTCATCCTGGAATCTTAATTTTTAATATTGTTATTAGTTCTAACACTGTTAAAGAATTGTACATTGATAGTTGCTTTAAGTGGCAGAAATCTTTCACTAGTCTCTCCATGGTTGAATGTCTCCTTGTGGGCTGTTGCTTGTGTCCCTGAATGCTTCGCATGCAAAGTAATTTAATTGACTCATTTGTACCGTACACGGTACTGGTATTACTTTCTCTATTTATTTATTTTTTACTGGGAATGTGGCTGACACCATGACAACACCGTACCCCACTTTCCCTTTAAGCTGCACATAAAAATATTTTAAAATAATATATATTTTTTGTCCCAATTGTCCCTTTTTTCTAATACGAAAACTGTAATACATATTATGCTATTTCATCCATTATGTGAAAAGTATGTGAGCCAGTTTCGAGGCCCTTCCCCTGCATTGCCAGGGTGTGTGCATTCTCATTTATCATCTTGAAACTACACGCACCAAAATAAGCCTCATGCTACGCTGTGACTGTCCGTAGGTCAAAGAGGAACAGATGGCGCACCTGGCCCACCGGGATTTTCAGGACAAAAAGGGCAAAAAGGAGCACCAGGTAAGAGCTTTTGTTATGTCAATGCAAAGCTAAAAATGTATTCAGTGATTGAGAATTTTTTCCCAAAAATGTGCTGGAGTTACTTTATATAAGGTTAACTAATGTACAGTACTATTGACCTATTTAGGCATACCAGGGGACGTTGCATATTTTCAAAAAACAGCTATTCCTGGAGATCGTGGTCCACCTGGTGCCCTAGGAGAGAGAGGACCCCCTGGAATATCCGGTCAACCAGGATTTGAGGGGCCAGCAGGTACACATACACACCTACTGTAAAGGATTCAAATATCCAGCGTTTTGGCTATATATTGAACTGTTTGTACTGATGTGTTAAACGTAGAAATAGTTAAAAGATAAAAGCTAAAAATGATCTATTGAGCTTGAATGTTATTTCAGGTTGAAGCCCATGTACATGTCTTTCTGTACGGCAGAACTCTCTAACTCATTAATACAAAGAAGTAAAATTTTATAAGGTTGAGTATCTGACGCATTGTTTATGCTAAGTTGTACTTCTTTTGTCACGCTCCCTGTTTGAAGTAGATTATTAAATCTGGCAGGTAACTGTTCATAACATCACTTTTACTCAACACTTTGATTTTAGCACATACTGTAGCACTGGGCTCTCAGTTCAGGTATTTTACACGCCCTCATCTCGTACTGCTGTGGATATGTTTGCTTTAACGACCCGTGTTTTATCTCATAGTGGCCACATGACTGCTCTATATTAGCACCATGGTTTTGAAACATACTGTATGAGACAAACTGGTTTTAAACTTCCCATCCATTCATCTTTAAAGGTTAAGTTTTTGTAGTGTACTTGCCTTTTTTTGGAGTGATACATGCTATCTCACGTGTTTATTTGTAAGGATTTGGGTGCTTTGTACTGTAGATGCATTACGGCGTGTCTTCCACAAACTCTGTGTATAAAGAGTTAACTATTAAGTCTTTTGAGCAGCATGTATAGCCACGCCCACCTTGAGGGAAATAGCGCTATATTCGTCACTACATGCTGTGACATAAGCTAAAAAATAATTGCTGATAATATGCCTTCTACTTAATGTTTTAATTTCATTGATGGCACAGATTTAACTTCAGACAAACATTGAAGTCCTGGCAAAGATTTATTAAATTCTGTCCAGTCAGTTTTGCGTGATGCTGTGACAAAATTGGCTGGACAGACATACAGACATACATACATACAGACAGACAATATAGACAAGACAGAAGATTTTCTGAGACTGGTTTCTTGATCTCCGATGTATGAAATGGAAAGATATAATTGAATGAGCGAGCTCTGACCGATGTACAGACCAAACCTTTCTTTTACTGTATTTATATACTGTTATAGTCATTATATTTTTCTCTCATAAAAACTCACAAGGAGTCCCTGGCCCTGAAGGACCCCCTGGTGGAGACGGCATCTCTGGTGTGCAAGGTTTACGTGGCCAGAAAGGGAGCAGAGGATTACCAGGCCTGCCAGGTAAGAATGCATCTACATAATTACGCATTTCATTCATCCATCCATCTAGGAACCTCTGTAATCCAACTATGGACTGTGGAGGCCAATGGTGACCATTGTATTTATTCCCATTTATACAACCATGGTAGGATCTCCGGTCAACATTCACACACTACAGGAATTTTTTTCACTAAAGCCACTGTGGGAGGAAACCCACCAAGCACAAGAAGAACATGCGAACCCAGAACCTGGAGATGCAGGGCAACAGGACTAACTACGAAGCCACCATGCTGCTAATTGCATTCAGATAAAATTTTTCTAATCAGTAGGCTTTTTTTTTTTTTTTTTGCAGTACTCTTTTTCTTGTACTGTAGTGGGTGACACTGTGGCACATTCGATAATAGAAAAAATAGTTATCATCTACTGTGTAACATTTGTTTTTCAGGAGATAGAGGTTACATTGGTACTGATGGTCAGAAAGGTTCCATGGGTCCACCGGGACGCTGTGTGTCCAGCACGACCAGAGATAGCTTCCTGTTCACCAAGCACAGCCAGACACGAGCCGTTCCGTTCTGCCCCGAGGGATCCAGTGAAGTCTATACCGGCTACTCGCTCCTTTTTATCAACGGCAATAAACGTGGACATGGACAAGATCTTGGTAAGACACATGAACATCATGCAATCTAAACCTAGCTACGCTTAGACCACACAATAGAATCTGACTGCATGCTTTATTCAGTTTTTCCTTAGCTTTTCCTTTATTTTTTTATTAAAACTAAAAAGGAGTGGCGCGTCTAAACATTTGCACAGTGCAATAATTGTAGAACAGTAATCACTAACACAGCTGGTGAGGTTTGCAACCCTAATTAAATGGAGACATAATTGCTGAGTGTGATGCATTAAAACAAAAAACAGAAATGCTTTAGGAGTGCATCTGGTCTGAATTGGCGTTTAGAGATCGTAGGGCGTTCCGTGAGGTTATTTATTCATGTCGGTGCTAAAAACATGCCAGGTGCTTGTTTTATTCGTTTTTCCGTTGGTTGACTCATTCCATTTAGCGCTTCGGTGTTTATATGAGTGGCTTTTTATAATAGATATACATGCAGGCAATAGACACATCTTTGTCACTTGTGCTTGTGTTACAGTACAGTATATCGAGGTGTATATTCTGTATTATATATATATATATATATGTGTGTGTGTGTGTGTGTGTGTGTGTGACACCAAGGCACTATGGGGAGCTGTCTACCGATGTTCTCTACCATGCCTTTCCTTTACTGCAATGGAGGAGAGGTCTGTCGCTATGCCGACCGAAACGATTACTCCTACTGGCTGTCCACTGACGCACACATGCCCAGTAACATGTCCCTTATCTCAGGTGACTCACTGGCGCAGTATATTAGCAGGTATGCTTAGAGCACACACACGATCTGACAAGACTATATGACTCACTCAGTCACTCAGTCACTTACACAAACAAGCTCTCAAACAAGCACTCACACATTCACTCACTGCATCCTCTGCTTGTCTCATTCACTCATTTATTCACTCTGATCACTTGCTCACTCACTCACCCAACCAAGCATTCATTCACTCACTCACTCACTCACTCACTCACTCACACATTCACTTACTGCATCCTCTGCTTTCTCATTCACTCACTCACTCGCTAACTCATTCATGCATTTATTCACTCTTTCACTCGATCACTCACTCACCCAACCAAGCATTCACTCACTCATTCATTGCATTGGCTCACTCAACAACTCACATCATCATCCTGCAGAGCATTCATCCTCTCACTCACTCACTCACTCGCTTACTCACTCAACCAAGCATTCATTCACTCACACACTCATTGCATTCGCATTTACTCATTCACTCATTCACTTACTTACCCAAACAAGCATCCATTCACCCACTCACTCACTCATTGGATTCTCATTTACTCACTCATTTACTCAATCACTTACTCACCCAACCAAGCATTCATTCACTCACACACTCAATGCCTTGTCTCACTCACTCACTCACTCACTCACTTATTCACCTAAACAAGCATCGCTCACTTACCAGTTATTGCCTCACTCACTCACTCACTCATCCAGCCAAACATTCATTAATTCACTCACTCACTCACTCACTCACTCATTCACTCATTTACTCACTCACTCACTCACTCACCCTAATGAGCAATCATTCACCTACTAAGCCAATGTCCTACATACACATTAACTCACTAACTCCATCACTCACTTCATCACTCACTCATTTATTTATTCAGTAATTCATTCATTCATTCCTTTGTTAATTTTTCTCTTTTTTCCCCCCAGGTGTTCAGTATGTGAGGCTCCAGCTAACGTGATAGCATTGCACAGCCAGAATAATGCAGTCCCATCATGCCCTGTTGGATGGCATCCTTTGTGGCAAGGCTACTCTTTTGTCATGGTAACGTAGCAGATGTTTAAACTGTATTTCATTTCATATCTTTATTTCACAAAATGTATTTTAACCGTTTTACAGAATTTCTCTGTATGAATTATTCAAGAACATAGCTTAATTTTAAACATTTTATGAGTTTTAATTTCTTTTTTTTTTTTTTTGCTGATTTTAGAGCATTTTTGGAACACTAATTAACTATAAAAATGTTCTAAAACGAGCACGGTAATATAAACGTATGGTGTGGCTTCGCTACACTTAGAGCTGCTGTCATGGAAAATGAATCAACACTTTCTGATAGTATATTTCTGGTGTACCTCTAGCACACAGGCGTGGGGTCCGAGGGTTCGGGACAGTCCCTGTCCTCTCCTGGCTCCTGTCTAGAGAATTTCCAGAGGATTCCCTTTATTGAGTGTCATGGTCGTGGCACTTGTAACTACTACTTAAATTCCTACAGCTACTGGCTGGCTGCGCTGGATCCTAGCCAGATGTTCAGGTATTTCTCCCAGAGAAGAATAGATTTAATCTATCTATCCATCCATCCATCCATCCATCCATTCATCTAGAGCACTGTATACACTTTGTTAACATTGTTCCAGCATGTCTAAAAGCAGATCTGTTTTTGTATTTTGTTCCTCAGTAAACCATCTCCACAGATACAAAAAGAAGACAATCCAAGCATGATCAGTCGCTGTCAGGTGTGCATGAAGGAGCCGTCTTGCTCATCCTGGTCATCCTGATTTTCAGAGACCTTTTAATCACCCGATCAAGGATTGATCAAGGGTCAATTTATCCTTTGATCACTGATTTTTGGAAACAGACACGTTTGCTTCCATCGCACTCTATATCCAGTTACTGAGAACCTCAAGCAGGTTTTTGAATGATGGAAAGAACTAATGGAGTGACGTTTTTTACTCAGCAATTGAACTAAAAAGCCCTGTGTATGCTTTCTAACCATGCTGAGGTATTCTGTATTTGGTGCTTAGTTCAGTGCACTTACATTTACATGACCTCAAACCTTTGTTGGCAAAGGGTATTATTATTATTATTATTATTATTATTATTATTATTATTATTATTTAACCCGTATTCGGCTAGATTTGACCTGAGACTGTTAGCCAAAACAAATCTTGCACAACTTTGTGATTTTGAGTTTTTATGTAAAGTAGTATCACCAAATAACACTTTGTCACCTTTGTCCACACTACATGCCTGGCGTTTATTTTATGTCATTTATAATTGCAGAGCAGTGTCAGTAACCACAATATTACACTGAAATTTCTTAGACAACCAAAAGATAAAGTGAATTTTAACACATATCTGATCCCATATATTATAAAACTATATATATATATATAGTTTTATAATATATGGGATCAGATATGTGTTAAAATTCAACAAAATAATAAAAAAAATATTAACAATCATCAATAAATTGAAGAGGGATAAAAACGCAATAATATAGAAAAGCAAAAAATTGCACAAATTGGAAAATTGGCCAGGTCTTCAAGTATGGAATGATATTTATGCCAAAAGGATTGAACAAAATTTTAAATAATTAAACAAAAAAAAAACATTGAAAGTGAAAAAATACAAAATAATTGCAAACCCAAAAAAACAATGTAATTAAATAAATAAAAAATCAGTATTGCTGCTTTTTCTCTCGCAGAGTTTTTCTCTTTCGTTCCTAAACTTTTTAGTTTTGTTGCTGAACATTTCAGTTTCATTTCAAAGTTTCACTGCTGAATTTTTACAGTTGTACTTCTGACAACTGTAAAAGTGTGAGAGGTCACAGGTCTGCATTCTCATTGGCCAGATGATGTTTCATTCTCAACTATGTCAACTACTTCTGAAGTTTCTGCAACATGGAAGTGACCATATTGAAATGATGTCATATGTGCCCCCAAAAAGTTTTTTGGCCATTTTGTAGCATTATACTCTCTCGTTTTAACCAGTAATGATTTAAAATACAAAATATTCATATTGCTTCATGAGTATTGATTCTAAAATTGGTGTAAGCTTCTAGAAGCATATAACCTGTAAAGATTGTTGCTCAAATTGTTTTTTGGTAAAAGCTTAAAAAGCAAAAAAGCTGTAGTGTCCTTAACCATCTTAAATTCATGTTGCAATATCTAATCAATCTTCAAGTTTCAACTAAATGACAATTAAAATCATTGAACAATTTAAGCAAAAAATATATATAACAGACATTACATGTGTCATGAAATTTGTATTCAGCAAAAAAATTAATGTGTATGCAAATTTACAAAAAACAAAGCTTAGACAGGAAGTAAGAAGCATTAAGTATTATGGAAAATGGTGTTATACGAGTCTAGCTGAAAATGTACTTTTTCACCAGGGTAAGACACTTTTTAGCACCAATACCATGTTTTGGCCATAATGTTTACTTGAAATTATTTTACTCACTTTCAATTTTTTTAATTTTTTTGTGTCTTATTAAACTTTTTGCTCACCACAGGCTTCTATAAAATTAATGTTGGAGTCAGGCTGTGCATTAGGTAGCATTCTCCTGGTATCAATGAAAGCCAGATGCATCAAGTACAGTAGATTACCAGAGAGTGGCATCCAGTTCTTGGGCTGATGTTCCTCCCAGAGGCAGTTTGGAACTCTGTATTAAATGATACAACAAGAGGGGCTAATTTCTTTACACACTGTGAACACACCTTCAGCACTTTGTGGCCTTTTGTAGTCAATTTTCATGGTCTATTGCTCCGAAGCTAAGTGGATGTTGCTCCTAGAAGCTTTCATTTTACAATAATATATCACTTACAGTTAGCCAGATGTTAGCCAGACCGAAGCAGATCTATCAGGGGAAAAATTCCATTTACTGTCAAATAGGTGGCATCATATGACAGCACCACATTTAGTCCTAAGTCGATGACCTATTTTAACCTTTGAACTTGTACGGTACTGCATATTCTGAAAGTTTAAGTCTGTGTGAGTTTTTCTTGAATATTATTACCATTGAAGTTATATAATATAATATAGTTATATAGTATAGTTAATTAACCTTTTGGAATTTCATAGTTTTCTGCATTAATTTGTCATAAAATGTGATCTGATCTTCATTTAAGTCTAGAGTACTGACAAATATAATGTGCCTAAAATAATAACGCAAATTCTGATATTTCATGTCTTTATTGAACACACCCATTCAACATTCAAAATGCTAGTGGAAAAAGTAAGTGGAATTAATAACCGGTTTAATACCCGCTCCTTTGCAGCGATAACCTCAACCAGGCGCTTCCTATAGCTGTGGATCAGACCTGCACATCAATTTTATCGCCATTCGTCCTGGCATAACCGCTTTAGCTCTGTCATATTCTTTGGACGTCTCATGTGTATGTCTCTCTTCAAGTCATTTCATAGCATCTCTGTTGGGTTGTTGTCTGGGCCCTGACTCGGCCACTTCAAAAGGCGGATTTTGTTTTTCTGAAGCCATTCTGTTGTGGACACTGTTGTGGCTCCATTGTCCTGTTGCATCACCCAACTTCTATAGAGTTTTAGCTGATGTACTGTACAGATGTGAGATATCCTCACATTATCCTGAAGCATTTTTTGATACACTTGGAGACTGCAAGCTGGCCCAAATCATGATGTTTCCTCCACCATACTTTACGGTTGGGATGATGTTTTCATGATATATTCAGTGCCCTTTTTATGCCATATGTAGTGTTGCGTGTCTTCTTCAAATATTTCAATCTTAGTTCCATCAGTGCACAACATATTTTGCCAATACCGCTGTGGAATGTCATTGTGCTCTTTCACAAACTTCAGGCATGCAGCGATGTTCTTTTGGTAAGCAGCGGCTTCCTTTGTGGTGTTCTGCCATGGACACCCTACTTGTTCAATATTTTTTTTAATATAGACTCATGAACACAGATGTTAGCCAGTTCCAATGAGTCTTTGTTATGTCCCTAAAGAGTAGCCACAGTTCCAAAGTGTCTATTTCAATTAAACTGAAATGTCTTCTTCAGCTTCTTTAAAAAGCATTAACTTGAAAGTGATTTCTTAGATTACTTATAGTGTGGTGATGCAATACTATAACGATGGTTGAATTATTAAGTCTGATTGGTCAGAATGTGTGCATTATTTTGTCCTGCTCAGACAGTAGCTACGGTTGTTAAAGTCAACATAGAGTTTATAATAAAACTGATCACAGCCTGG
>JAOVVA010000052.1:8154837-8166487 GCA_028565275.1 Leiocassis micropogon | reverse complement strand
TATTTTGTCCTGCTCAGACAGTAGCTACGGTTGTTAAAGTCAACATAGAGTTTATAATAAAACTGATCACAGCCTGGGACTAAGGTCAGAGCTTCTGTGGTGGAAAATGAATCGACACCCTCTGAGCAACACAGGTATAAGAGATAGGAGAAACCGGACTGTTATTAGAGCATTTGTGGTTACACTGTGCAAACACAACAACCAGCAGTCTTGGTCAGCCCGAGCAGGCTGTTTTTAGTTTGTTAACATGAAATCAAGATTATGAAATTTATGTTGTTATTTATATCCATGGTGGAATTTAAAAGTTAACTTGTGGTGCTAATTTGTATTTTTACTTGATGTTTTGTATTAAGAAATTTCTGATGTGTTTTGTAGTTATTATGTTACTGTAGGTTCCATTTTTTTTTGGAGAAGTTTAAGTGTAAATACAGAAGTACAATTTTTTTTTTCCCCCTTAAAAAAAATCACGGACTCAATTCAGGGTCGATGTCGCCTGTAAGATAACATACAATGTGAGCTTGTGTTTTTATTTTTTGTTTGTTTGTTTGTTTGTTAGTTAATTTACATACAAACATTACTTCATATTCAAGCAAAATACTGAAGATATTCATAACCAGTTCATTTGTGTTCAGTAAGATTGTATGATATGTAAGTTTTTAAACTATAAACCAAGTTGCAGATTCATCCTGAATCGAAGAATAACATTTAGCTTATGAATGTTTACTAATGTTAATAACTGATAATAATTACAATACAATTACAATAACTATTAATAAGTACTGTAACAATAGCTACTACAGGAAAAAAATTGTATGCTATAAAAAAATTTAAAATTTCTAGGATTTGTCTTTTGTACAAAACATTAGAATATAATATTTTTATTTATTTTATGACCCTTTTTCACTCTTTTGTTTTAAATCCGTCTATTTAGTGGTGTTTTATATTGGTTGAATAAATGATGAAATAACATTCCTGTGTTTGGTGTGTAATTAATGCCATTGTATCATTAGATGATCAAAGTTCAATTAAAACTAAAAACAAAACAGCATAAAATTTAAAAACATCATTGTTAATTTACAAATGTATTTTTTAAACCTCATTTGAAATATGTAAGGTTTTTATAGGATTATTATTATTGCTTTTTTTTTTATATATATGTGACCACAAGATGACAGTACAGAGCAAGTCGAATACAGACAACAGATGTGGGGAAATAAATATGAGATACCTCATATGGCCCTAAATGGATTGGATTTGTGTTGGGTTACGTTATGTCTGTTTCCGTAAAATATCACACCAAAGTATGTAATGACTTTACTTGCAGGATTATCAGATGTAAAATGATTATATGTTTATTTTGGGAAAATATTTGATGTATTAAATGAAAAGTAATACTTACAGTAAAATTAGGGCTGATTATACCTAGTTAAACATTAACATTTGTTTCTTCGTTTGTTTCAAAAATTACATCACCATTTTTAAATAAGACTTGAGAAACTTATTTCTGCATGCACCAAATTTGTCCAGTCCAGCAGTGGCCAAAAGCAGAGACAAAAACTGAAATTCAATGTTTTAATGATGTTCTCATTTTTCTTTAAATAAAAGCAATCAAGAAAATAAGGATCATTTGTTATTTCATGCAATGCAATTGCCGTACAACAATCAATATTTAGTATGAAGTCCTTCATTCTTACAAACCTACTGTATCAGGCTGGGCACAGAATCAAAAAGACGTCTGCAGTACTCTGCGGTCACTTCTTCAGTCCATACCTGCATGACTGCTTAATGAAGATCACATACTGAAGTTCATAGTTCACTTGAGAATTCATGAGTTTTAGCCATTTTTCTACAGAAGTGGACTTCAGAAGGTAAATGTCAAGTCACATGTGTGTTCCATCCATTAACTAAACCAGCTGATTCTATTTAGCACACCCAGATAGACAGATAGACAAGGACTAAATAGTGACATCACCTGTTTTGTGCACAGGGAGAACTAGAGCACATGGCATATGCTGTCTTAATACTTTTGGCAACAGCTGTATGCATGCTATTATAAGCTTCAGAATAAATGTACTAATTTCAGTGACATACCATATAAATTAAATTACATTTTGCATACCTATTTAAGAGCATTTTATTCCTTCTCTTTTTTGGTTTCTTTTGAAAACCCTTCGTCTATCAGTGAGTGATGTAGCAGGATTCTGCCCAAACTGCATCAAATAATAAGATGTTTAATGCAATTTGTTTAGTACACCTTTAATATTAACCCATTAAAAGAACAGCAGAATAATAGCAAAATTATATACTGTACACTATTGGTTTATTTGAATTGTAGTGTTTTTATTTCCTTTTTATTAATTTTTTTCTAATCCTAGTATTTTACAAATAACCTGGAGCACATTCTTTAGCCTTTGATTGGGCCACAATTATAATTATTTTATAACTCAAGACTAGTTAACTTTCCTAACAAGGAAATTCCCACCATAATGTAGAGGGTAAAAGTAAAATTTTTATGAAAACAAAAAAAGTGCACATCTGATATATAATCTGTTTAATATCCATAAAAATGTTGCATGCAAAAATAAGCTGTGTACAACAAATTGATCTGGGCAGTGCTGTAACTGTTGTCCATTTTTCATTATTGTATTTCATTACATAATAATAAATTACCAAATAAATAAAGCAACTCCTGTGGAAATGTCTGAACTATATTACACTACAAACATAATACGCAAACATACACACACATGCAGCACTGCAATCACCTCCAGGGTCAGGGGTTCACATCCCATCTTGGGTCTTTGCTTGGTGAGTTTCCTTAGGGTACTCTGGATTCCTCCAACAGCAAAAAAAAAAAAAAAAAATGCAGAATAGGCTAACTAGCATTTCCAAATTGCCCATACTGTGTGAGTGTGTGTGTGTGTGTGTGTGTGTGTGTGTGCCTTGCACTGGATTGGAACTGTGTCCAGGGTGTACCCTGCCTAGTGACTCAAGTTCCCTGGGATAGGCTCCAGGCCTCCCATGACCCGGGTACAGGATAAGCGGTATAGGAAGTGAGTGAGTGAGTGAGTGAGTGATAGAATCCACAGTTCTGTATATACACCAACAAGCACTATGTTATTTTCATTTCAATTTGCATTATGAGCATCATTTTAACACTGAGGTTCTGAGGAAATGAAATCTGCACCCTTTCCAAATGCCTCCTAACTGTTTAAAAAGTTGTGTCAAAGATTGTCCCCCATCAATATACATAGCAAAAAAATATTTCTTTGGTTTTAGTTAACATTTACATTATTGACATATAATGCATGTCCATTGGATTAATGCTAGTTTTATCCTATTTTTCATTTCTTTTTATAGAACAAAGACACCACACGTCCACCTTCTTGTCTTCTTGGTTTCCAAGAAACTTTGGATTTGTTTATTTTAAAATATGTTTGTTCACTGTTCATTTGGTCCGCACAAATCATTAGGAATATCGTACGTCTAGTTTGAGCCCATTAGGCCGGATCAGAGGTCAGCTCAGAATTATCATCCTATTATTTTCTAATTCCTAAAAATCATCCAGCTGGTCAACAATCTGCACAACGTCTGTATGAAATAAGTTATATAAATAAAAAGTTTGACTGATTAAGACATGATTGTGGCAGACTACTGGAACATGTCGGTCTGGCAAGCAAAATTACACAATGCTTCTTTTATTTTTTATTCAACATACAGAAGAAAAAAAATACCAAGAAGCTTTCACTAGGAATCCATTAAGCCTGAGTTTGTAAAGCTTTTATCATTAATTAGACCACCGTGTGCACGCTGGAGAGACAAAGACAGACACTGCAACATTTCTCGGTTGTATTTGCCTTAGATTAGCTGAGAGGACCTGAGTCCATTCGCACAAATTGTTTTATTGTCCTCATCATTGTAAAGTCAATACTCTTTCGCTCACGTACGTCTTAACAAAAGCGTGCAACATTGCCGAGAACAAAGAACATCGTCGCAGTTTTACGACATCGCATTCCGGCTTTGCCCAGCAACCAGGCAGCTGTCAGTCATCCGGCGGTGCGGTGGGTGAGTTTAAAAAGAGCGCCTCAGAGTCCCAAGTTTGCCAGAACCCAACCTTCAGAGCTCTTTATCGCACAGTCGGAAGCGCTCCAGAAGCCGAAATCGACAACAAGATGAGGATGTGTGTGTTGCAGTGCTGTCTGGCCCTGCTGGGTTTGTCTCTGGTGCTGTGCAGTAACGGCGCCTCTTCTCAGCCGGACCTGGATCTCAGACAACGCAGACTTCTGCAAAGAGTTCGTGCCCATGGCGTGGCTGCGCAGGTTAGGCCGGATAAACACTCTCATGTACTATACAAAAACTTTATACGCAAATATAGTTGTACAGTACGTGCTTGCAAGACCTTATGGTGAATGCCTAGTGATAACTTTGTTACCAATTAGGTATTACTATGGGTATGCCGTAGGGTAGTGGTGGCTCAGATGGCAAAGCCTCAAGGTTATTGATTTGGGTATCTGAGGATCCAGGTTCAAGCCCCACCATCTGTGGGTTGCCACGCCCCGAACTACCCAGTCACCGCATAAGGGGTTGCATCAGGTTGCATCTGGTGTAAAAACCTGTGCTAAAGTTGTGTGATCGGATGGTCCGCTGTGGTGACCCCTTGACGGGAGCAGCCAAAAGAAAGCTTTTTTCTTATATTATATTATAACACATGTACATCAACATAACATGTGTGTGCATTTACTATAGACATTGTTGCAAGGCAGCTTCTCTGAAGCCATTGATTGTAATTCAGTACTCATCTATAGAAGTATGTGTGTTTACAGAATGATCCTGGGATGAGCAGATGAGAACGAGAGGCCTGGGATGAGCGTACGGCGAGTCTTTCTGATTACAGCAGCAGTACAAGTTAACAATATCTGAGGGAGCGTTTGCAATTAAGAAAGGGTCAGGCTTGGAGAAGAGACTTACAAAAAGGGCTTAAGTCACAAAGTGAGTCAGAAGTGCAGAAGTATCTCATAGAATTAGACAGATTTAGAGTGTGAGAGATGTGCATGTACAGTAGCTCATACCCTGCTCAAGAGTGAGAGAATATTATTTAGCTATGCGCCGAGTGCAAGCAGAGACTCTGAGAGGTCTTGCATATCTTATATCGAAATAGCACAAACCTCCATCATTTCCTATCACAAATAGTTCCCTTGATTTGATGTTCTCATGAGAATGGGATAGATTGAAGTGTCACTCATTTCGTTAGGCGAGTATTAGATTAGCAGGAATTCCTGTGAGAATAAAAGACATTTCCTGTCAATCATTTCAGCCTGGAAAAGCAGTGATCGTGACAAGCTCTACTGAGCCGTCAGTCATCTCAACTTGCCTTCTCGTTCCTTTTCGGCAAAAATACAAATTTTCGAATAAAAAAGTTATATATAGATAGTATAAACGGACATTTTCTCTAAGCAGTCTCCCCAAGCCTCTCACTTTTTTACCCCCAAATCCCTAACCTCTATCGTTAATCAATCTGTCTTTTCTACCCTTTTTTTTTGCTTTCAGGAGTGGACTAAGAATGACCTGAAGGACATTCTATCCCAGCTCACCTTGCCAGAGTCAGAGTTTCAGGAGAACGACCTCTCTAGTCTGGGGACAAAGCAAGACCTGACGGTGGAGTTCGAGAGATCAGCAGAAGACCCCAACAGCCTCCCACCTCGTGAGCGAAAAGCAGGCTGCAACTTCTACTGGAAAGGGTTCACTTCCTGCTGAGGTCCCGATTCTGTAGTCACATGGCCCGACATGACTCGGCCACTCCCAGGTTCCAGCTGCTGAATGCCCGCCTCGCCCTCACCAGTGAGAATTAACCAAATCAATCAGATTCAATTGTAACCTTGCAATTTATATATATAAAAAAATAATAAAGGCTTATGCTTCATTTGATTTTAAATTGTGTGTGTATGTAAATGTGTTTCAAGGGTGCCAAACACTTCTTCAGACCAAATCATGTCGATAAAACTTTGGTTTCTTTGGTCAGTATTTATTACACTTTTGTAATAGATTCACTGCTAATTAATAAGTAATTCCATATTGGACTTTTGAAAAAAAAGAAGGATATATAATAATAATCATCCCATCCACGTGCATAACTATACATTATGTTTTCTAAGGTTTATTTCTTTCTATTTTCTTGCTAGCAATGTTGGCACATCTACAGTTTAGTGTCTATCCATTCATCCATCTAGGAACCTCTGTAGTCCAACTAGGGACCATGGAGGCCAATGGTGTTTACCATTTATTCCCATTTTTATAATCGTGGTAGGACCTCCAGTCAACATTCACACATTGCAGGCAATTTGGGAATGCTAACTAGCCAACCAGGCACAAATTAGGCAATTTGAGAACGCCAATTAGGCTAATTTGCCTGTCTTTGGACTGTGGAAGGAAACCGGAGGACACGGAGGAAACCCACCAAGTACTCCATACACGCAGACCCCGAGGCAGGAATCGAATTCGGACCCTGAAGTTGCAAGGCGACAGTGCTAACCACTAAGCCACCATGCTTCCATATATGTATATATAACCGCACATATTTTCAAATATAAGATGGACTTCGGAAGAAATTTTACATGAAATACGTGTTAGCCCTGAGACTTTCAATCACTGCTCTTTAGCTTCTTGTTAGCTGTTAAGATGAAAGAGGAAAAATAGGTAGTGCTTGGGAATTGCCCAATTACTACATTGAGAACTACTAGCCTAAATCACTAAATTTAAACACTGCCCTAATTTGTGCCATAATTTGTGCCAAAACATGAAGGCGTCACCAGTTTAACCTCACTATAGATCATGCTCTTCACACGTCGCTACTTAATCCTACTTAATCCATTTTTTTCCCATGCTTTCAAAATAGCACGGGGAGACCAAAGAAGGAAGATGGAAAAAGAAAGGCACGTAAAAGTAGACAGAGACAGAGGACAGTTAACATCAACGGTCATCCATAGCAACGTCTCGTGTGGTGTTAATGGAGGCATGGTAATGGACGCTGGAAACCTGAGCACGAGCAAGGTGTGTGGACACACACATCAGTCCGATGTATTTTTCATTAGTCGCGTTATTAGTTGTGAAAGCTGTGCCGGGCTTTGGTGCTCCATCTCCAGAGGCTCTTGCAGGGAGAGGTGGAAAAGCCTGTTAGTCAGCAGTAATTGTTATTTAATTATGCTCCTGAAAGCAGTGTAAATATTTAAGCTCATCTGGCCTGTTTGATTAACAAGCTTGAGGAGAGACTTTGTCAGGCATTTATAATCCCTTTCCACTGGGCTGTTTACAAAGTTCCAGATATGCAACTAACCTGAAAAGAACAGAGATGGCAGTTACTTTTTAACTTAATACTTAACTATTAGTGATTACTTTGTCTAAACATGTTTGGAGCCACTTTGAGGTCACACTTTTGACTTACAGATATTAGACAGCAGATTTGGATGCTACTATACATGTGGAAACTAATCACATTCTTCTCTGATCTTCTGTCTTTAAATGTTGCTTTAATTGGCGACAAATCATGTCTTTAGACTTGAAATGATTCTGCGTAAGTAACATAGATGTGAACACCTTGCTGTTATCGCACTGGCCGAAAACATACGAATCGACCTGGTAATGCTAGAGGTTCACATACTTTTGAAACACACAGATGTGTTATGAAATCATTTTCATCACAGAATAAATGAGCAAGCATAATTTTATTTGTCTCGTTTGTTAAATGAGGTTCTTTTTTATCTACTTTTATGACTTTTTGCAAAAATCTGATGAGGTCACATTTATGCGGAAAAAAAAAAACGTTTCCGTCACCATTGTACAGTATTTGTGACTAGTGTATCAGCTGTTAACAGGAAAAGAGTTTGTAGAAATAGTTAAAAGGTTAAAGCTAAAAATAATCTGCTGGTCTTTAATGTAATCAGTGATATTATTATTTACCGCAGAACTCTCTGTCTAACTTATTAGTATAAAGAAATCACATTCTGTAGGGTTGAGTATCTTATGCCTTGTTTGCACTAAGTTGGACTACTTTTATCGACAGATCAAATACACTCCCTGTTCGGTAATCAGAGAGTGAATCACAGATGAGAAATCGCAAAAGTAGATCAGATAAAGATGAAGTTTTGTCTTAAAGTTACAACTCACTTATACCACTTCAGCGCTGTTATTTCAGTGGTGAAACTGTTAAGTTATGTCTATTATGGTATTATAAATAATATTATTTATATTAGCATAAAGTTTTATAAAATTCTGTGAAATGGCCGATTTAAGACGCACCCACAGTTTGACGAATGCACAGTACGCTGTCAAAACGTCTAGTTTGTAATCTGGCACATAACTGCTCATAACTTCATAACATAATTTCATTCTTCTCAACATTACTGTATGGTGCAGGTTTAACTTCAGGCCGAAGTTGGATCTGGGTGGATGGGCCTCAGAGTGGCGCAGTGGTAAAGTGCTCGCCCTATCATCCGGAGATCGTGAGTTCAATCCCCGGGTGATGCTGTAATCTCTCGCAGCCGGAGGCCTAGAGAGAGCTGATTGGCCGAGCTCTCTCACAGGGGAGAGATGAGAGCCGGAGGCCTAGAGAGAGCTGATTGGCCGAGCTCTCTCACAGGGGAGGGATGAGAGGTACTTCGTGCTCCCACATTAATGACGGCTCTACAGCCAATCAAGGGCATCTGTGAGCTCACGCAAGCGGAAGGAGAGGATAGCGCTGTCCTCCGAGTGTGTTACGCCGCCCCTAACGATGTGTGAGCGAGCAGTTTGAAAAGATGCGGTCAGTGACGTCACGTGGGTCGGAGGAAACACGTGATAGTCTGCGGCCCTCCCAACTGAGTGGTAGTAGCCTTAATGTGGGAGCCCCCTAGTGACGGGGAGGAATTGGACACGACTAAAAATTTGGGAGAAAATCGGGGTGAAAAAAAATAAATAAATAAAATCTGGGTGGACACAGAGACAGACAGGCATACAGACAGACAGAGCTTTTTCTGAGACTGGTTTCAGGTCCTCCAATGTATGAAATATAAAGATATCATTAAAAGAATGAGTTCTGACTAATGTACAGACAAAACCTTTCATTTTTATTCGTATAGATAATAAAAATGTAAACAGCCTGGATGGTTTTGCTTGAGCAGACAATCACAAAATCTCTCTCCTAATATCAACTCTTAACAGTTACATAGTTTTTTTACACGAACATTTCCCAGTTTCGAATGCAGAACTCATTAATGCTCTCTTGGACCTAATGAGCAACACGGCCTATCTCCCCTGTCCACACCGGCACTGCAGTAAAATCTCCCTGACAGTTATGTGTGAATATATGTGCCTGTGTGTGTAGAAAAAAAAAAAACCCTTAATACCTCAGTGACCGCCCCTGTCTCCGTGCATTACGGTTAAGAGGGGAAAATATCTACATGGAAGCCACAAAGGCACATTATTTGACGTCTATTTCATATGATAATGCACAGCTTTCAGGACTTCATTGTGGAGAAACAGTGTCTGTTAGGTCTCATTGTTTAAAAATGTTCGCCTGTGTCCGTCTGCTCAGATGGAGATAAGCCCTAACTGTCCACCAGCTGTTGAGCCGTCAATCAAACAACCCGCTGGTATGCTAATGCTAATGCCATAGTAATGAGTCATAGTTCCAGCATAATAGATGGATGGTTTCTTCCAAAAACCTCTGCTATATTGTAAAAGTACTTATATGAAGTACCTATATGAGTCTGTATGTCTTTTTTTAAATCAATAAATAAATAAATAAGAATAAGCATTCTGAAAGCATTGTCTAGGCATACCCATTAACCTCTCTGTGTGAGACTGATTCTTGTGGAGGCATCAGTCCAAGCACGGCATCAGGCATAACTGATCAACTATCACGAAATTAACCAAGCACCACAAGCAACAAACAACCAATCAGCCTGTTCAAAGACAAACAGCAGGACATCCTCTCTACAAGTGTGCATTTGCATGTGTATGTTCTCAATAAAACAGCATGGTGTCAACACACCAGGCGAGTCTATTAGCCCATGAGGCTCTCTTCACGATTCATCCCATTAAACACCATTTACCACTCTCCCCACTGCTAGACCATAATAAGTGTGCATGTGTGTGTGTGTGTGTGTGTGTGTGTGTATGTACAGATGTGTACATGTATTTGTTCCTTTGCAAGAACCAAAAGTGACCAAGTATCCACAGAATACGACAAAGCATCCACACAATGACAAGTCATTATCGTAAATAATAATAATTCAAATAATCCTATCATTGGGAGGACATTGGACTCTATTTGACACAAGTCCCCAGTATCACTATTCCCCTCTATGACTGGATAATGTCAAATGATATAACGATTTAAATCAATCATAAAATGACAGTGGATGAAATATTCATATAAATTCAAAAATAAGATATCAAATGTCCTCACATTGACAAAGCAGCTTCAAAATGTCCTCCAAATGAGACGACAATGGCCAAAGTCCTCAAAACGACCTACTTCTTACAATGATAGGATAATGCTCAATGTTCTTACAATTATGCTAGAATGCAACAGGATAATATGAAATGACCTCACATTGACAGGATAGAGTGTGATATGTCCTCAAAATGATAATGTCCTAATGTCCTTATAATGATAAAGTAGAGTATAAAGTATAAAGTCTTTACAGTATAATGATATCAGGATATCATGCAATGCCTTCACAATACCAGTACAATCCCCAATGTCCTTACAATAATAGGATTGAGTGCAATGTCCTTACAATGATAGGATAGCCATCAAAAGATCTCTTAATGATAGGACAGAATCAAATGTCTTTACAATAATAGGATGGAGTCAACTGTCCTTACAACAATAGGATGGAGTCAAATGAGCTTATAGTGATAGGACAGAGTCAAATGTCCTTACAGTGCTAGGACGGAGTCAAATGTCCTTACAGTGCTAGGACGGAGTCAAATGTCCTTCAAGTGATAGGACAGAGTCAAATGTCCTTCAAGTGATAGGACAGAGTCAAATGTCCTTCAACTGATAGGACAGAGTCAAATGTCCTTACAACGATATAATGGAGTCAAATGTCCATACGATGCTACAGGAGGATGGAGTTGAATGTTGATAGGATGGGGTGAAATGACCTTACAACGATAAGATGAAGTCAAATGACCTTACAACAATAAGATGAAGTCAAATGTCCTTACAGTGATAGGACAGAGTCAAATGTCCTTACTACAATAGGATGGTGTCAAATGTCCTTACTACAGTAGGATGGTGTCAAATGTCCTTACTACAATAGGATGGTGTCAAATGTCCTTACTACAATAGGATGGAGTCAAATGTCCTTACAATGACCAGACAAAGTCAAATGTGGTTACAATGATTGAAAAAATGCAGTGTACTTATAATAATATAATTGACTTCACACAAATAGGATGGTGCTAAAGGTCCTTATAATGACATTAACAAGTTTACTCACAATATTAGGACAGTGTCACATGTCTTTACAATAACTATTGTGTTATTTGCAGCTTAACAAATGTAAGGAACATTTTCTCTTCTGGGTACTGGGGTTAACAAGGATATGAACAGAAGGTCCTCACAAAAACAGAAAAACCTATGTGTGTGTGTGTGTGTGTGTGTGTG
>JAOVVA010000052.1:8111543-8124979 GCA_028565275.1 Leiocassis micropogon | reverse complement strand
ATTTTCCATTTTGTGCAAGATTTAGTGAAGACATCGCACCAATAATGTTAGCGAGCACGGTAGCAAGAAGAAAAGGGGGCTGCTTTCAGCTGCTGTCAGTATTGGTAATATTGGTAATGTTTTTGGGAGGCTGGAACAGAAATTCTACATTTACATTATTTCCTACGGGAAAATGCGATTTGTTATATGAAATTTCGCCTTAAGAACTCGTCTCCAGAACAGATTAAATTCGTATGTCGAGGTTCTGCTGTATTTAAGTCCTGCATTCATGCTGGTTGGTTTATAACCAGTCATAGCGAAGAAAGGCTAACTTACTTAACCTCTCACAGAGGCTCGTCATGGTTTTGTTACCATTTTGGATTTTCTTTACAAAGAAATTAACGGGAAAACATAGACTACTTGTCTACCAATGCCTCTTCTCTTGTTATGTCTCTTTCTCTCCCTCTTTTTTCTCCTCCTAGGTCCTTTAAGTGACTCAGTACACATAGCTAATATGGTCGCTGGAAAAAGAAAAGGGGAGGAGTCAGGATTTTTGGAGGGAAAAGAACAAAAGTGAGAGGTATTTTTGATGGCTTGGAAGAAGATAAATCTTGAACAGCTTGTGCTAACTAGATGGTCTCTCTTCTACCCAATCCTGTAGTGAAGTAATTTAGGGCTAATTGATTTAGGAGGTCGAACCTAGTGATGATGAGATGAAGCCTTGCTGAAGCACTGAGGCTTTCCAGACAATTCTGTTAAACGGGTTAATTACCCAAAGCGTCAACCGATCCCCTGGGAGACACCTCGCAGTCAATAAATAAGATAAAAACACCATGTGGTGCTGCTGGTTTCCGCGAGCGTTGGTGTTAAAACAATTACCTACTTAAATAGATGTGTTCGAATCTTACTGCTAGATTTTGTATATGTTGTTTCTCTATAATTTTCTATAATAATATAAACATAATTTAATAAAAATGGATTGTCACCATCTACAGTAGGAATGATTTCTATTTATCATGTTTTTTGTATGCATGTTTAAATAAAATGCAGGGCCACTAATTTGATATTACTAAATACTTATTTAGAATACAAATTTAGAATTTGTTTGCGTATGGACGGAACATAATGTATAAAATATGAATGCTTGTGAGTGCCTGTGTGTTTTCTTGGAGGGCAAAATGTGATAATGGTAATGGACAGCTTTTTTGCAGGAGGGGGGCAAAGTTTATGAGATTTCAATTAATAAACATTCCGTTTTAAGAGCAGAGAAGCTGAGGCGACTCAATTTGTACACAAAATTTCATCGGCTTTGGAAAAAAACACGTTTACAAGGATCACATGAGCCAAGCATTTTTGTTCTGACTTTTAAAATGTTAAAGAAGTTTCAATACACTCCGTGAATCGAATGGTTGTGGATTCCTGAATTAAGCTTCACACGTTACTGGTAACGCCCTCATCTCTCTTTGATAAAACCGTTTAACCTATACAGGGTCATACATTGGGGCACTAGGTGGGGTACACCCTGGATAGGGTTAAATTCTGCTTCTTTTACAAGCATTAAACACACAGTGGGCAATAGAAAAATGCAATGAACAAAACTGCCAGAAATTTCAATGCTATTTTATACAGGAGTACATTTTACTGTACTTCAGATGAAGTTCGTTTTATAACTTTGCTTTTTTGACAACTCACCCAGGGACTCAAGTGTGAAATGTTGGAGAGAAACTGAAAGGTTAAACAAAAAGTCCTGCCCCTAAAAACAGTGAAAAATTTACAAATCATTATGTACTCTTTCTCTCGGGGAAAGAGTGTATTAAATGGGATTTAAAAAAAAACAAAAACAATGGCTTGTCATGTAAGCATGGTGGGAGGCTCTTTGGCTAGTTGGTACTATTATTGGGTGTCTGGGATAATCCCTGGAGCATTGGTATAGTTTGTGTTTTTGGCCTCCTCTTTGTTTTCACCTGCAACTATAGAGTTCTTTGTGCTCTGTAAGGAAAGTGGTGATAAAGAGCGAGCAACACAACAAAGCTGAGCAGGTTCCAGGCTCACCATAAGGTGTGCAGGGAGTAAAGCTCCCACCTGTATTGATCGTCTGGACAGACCAATATATGTTTGTTTTTCTTGCAGAAATTGCTCGTTTGTCTCAAATGTTCTGAAATGGTGGAGCTAATAACAAGCAGTAATGTGAAGCGCCACTATGAGATAAAACATGGTCGTTAGAGTAAACTTATCCGCAGCAGTCCAAAGGTAAGGGCGTGTAAAATACCCTAAACTGAAAATACGGTATGACGGAGCAACCAGAGTCCTTTTACTTTTATTTACAGCAAATGAAGATTCGCTAAAGACTGATTACAGATTATTGTTTGTATTCCATGCAAATACAAGGGTTAGGGTTAGGGTTAACACAAGGAAATATACTGTACAAGGCCATCGAAGATGAAACTGTCAACATGTTTAACGTAGTTCTTGAAAATTGGCAAAAAAAAATATTATTGAAATACTACAGTATGCAAATTTTCAATTGTTTATTTTTTATACACTTACAATGACTGCTTATCAGAATCCTAACACAAACATAAAATTTGGACCTCAGTTTGAAGAAGATTTTATTGACCTTGCCTTCTTATATTTTAAGCACCACTGGTTAAGAGTGTACTGGTGTTCAAGGATAGGAGGAACCCCATATCTCAGGAATAATGGCACCAAGGATGTCCTACTGTTTCCACCTCCTGTCTGTGAGGACATCATGCTAGCCCCTGGGCCTGGGTTTGAGGACATTTAGTTTTTTCCCTGTGACCTAGATTTCCCAGATTACTATCATTATTTAAGCTTCCTTGTTTAGTCAGTCTGTGTGTTGGATCTGTTCTGTTCTGTTAGATTTACTGCTGTTCTGTTTATTCCCGGTTTGGCATATCACTATTTGGACTGTTCCTGTTTTAGTTTTCTTGGTTTGTGTGCAAGTACCTGCAGTACACTTTCCTGACATTTACTTTAGGCATAAGCAACTGGGAAATAATACTTTCTGTTCAGGAACAAGAAAACGTAAAAATCCTGTTATGCAGTCCCTAAAAGCATCCAGTGCTCCTGGGCCTGTTATGTCCTTTTTAGGTTCTGATGTCTGTGTGAATTTTGACACATTTATTTTAGCACAGTTCACACTCAGATTTTTAGAACTGTTTTCAATTCAATCTAATCAAATGCGTTCAGAGTAACAGGGTTGCCACCAAATGTAGCAAATGGTTCCAAGATCAACTACAAATATACAGACAGTTAAAATTACTTTTTTTTGTTTATTCTTCAATTATAACCATATAAAAGCATTAAGAACTGCTTTTCAGATTTATTTATTTTTTATTTTCCTTGGAAAACAAAACAAGTAAACATGAACACAGAAAACGGATCATGCACGTAAAACGGACATGCCTATTTTTTACTTTTTTGACATGCACAACAGCACAGTGCAAACACATTTCTAGTAACATCAAATGCCAGATGACTTAGTGGACTGACACGTTACATTTAAGGCAGTACATTCGAAAGAACGCATGGAGCTAAGAGACCCATGCTGTCACATTCTTAAATTTACACAAATGGCATCTGCAAAACACGTTTAACAGACAAAAACAGCTGTGTTGAAACATGGAACATACTTATAAAACCTGGATAACTTTTTTTTTCTTCTTCTTCTTTTTCCAAGAATCAAATAGCCTTCGGGGCTGTGTGTATCATAAACTGTGTTTTATTAACAAGATTAACTGATATTAGGAAAAAAAGAAGATTTAGAATAGAATTTGGAAATATTTTTTTTTCTAGCTCATACAAATCTACAAATGCTGAAGAAATTACTAACAAGGAAATTGTGTGTGTGTGTGTGTGTGTGTGTGTGTGTAAGACAAACAGAATAATAATTTAGTTTTCAGTTAAATTTTCCATTACAGGTTCTTTTTAAGCAGTTCAACATACATACTGTATTTAAATATCTTAGAAACATCAATCCAAAACATTTACTTCTGTTACAGGAAACATACAAATTGGAAATTTGTCTTTAAAGAGTTCAGATTTTATATAAACAAGTAATATGTTCTGTAATAAATATTAAATACGTGACATTTAAGGGGAAATAAAAAACAAAGATGAGAAGAAAGGAGGTTAATAATTTAGACTTTATAAACGATGAAAAATCTACTATAAACCTGTTAATTTGTTTACCTATGGGCCAATGAGCACATGAATCATTATTGCGTCAAGGATGACTTTTTTTTTATATTTTATATATTTTTTCTTTTGTACATGCCCTCAAATTTTTAAAAAAGTGTGAAATTTTATATTGCACTTGTCGTCTCGATCCATTTGGGTTCCTGTTGTGTCCAGAGTAAAAATAGCAGAACCTATAACACAGTGCCGGTTCATTACACGAGTAAGACATTTAACAGAATAATAAAAGTTGTCCCAAAAGCCATAACCAATCCATTAAAATAAACAAAGGCAAAAGCATTTCAGTTAATTAGTAACAGTCTGTTAGAAATTTTCGTAAACTGCGTGCCGACCTATGACGTGATCATTTTGTTAAACAGGCTTATGTATATTGAACATACGTTTCTGTATTACAATTCGCCCATGCTTGTGAGTTAAAAAGAAAAAGTTTTATAAAAAAAAAAAAAAAAAATCTTAATAAAAAAATAAATAAAGTCTTATAAAACCGTCGCATTTATAGGGCACTTTAAACACTTATATGGTTTATTATGGCATGGTTCATTTTCAGTACAAAAAGTGATTCCACTTTCTCGGATTTAAAGTTTTAAAATGTCCTCAAAAGCCCAGGCGCGCCTGCCAAGACAAATAAAACAAATAAGACAAAACACAGGCAGAACTGATGTAATAATCTACTAGCAGCCACGGTTTTCTGCAACAGATGAAGCTAAATCACTATAAATCACAATCAGAACGATCATAATGCGAACAACAACAGAAAAATTATTCTAGCTATTGTATATCCATGTCATACAGTATATTAACATTTAGGTTGGATTCTAAATGGCTTCCTGTTCACTCTATACAGTGTGCTCAAGACGTAGGTTACACTATTGAAAATGCTACAATGCCGTTACGCACTAGGGAACGACTATGTGCCTAGTGACAAGAAACATATCTTTAGGGCATATGTGTTTTCTTTTTTCGCTTCCATCCGTTCCCATCCATTAGCCAACCGCGGATAGCTGTGACATGATGAGGATTCCATGCTCGCAAGCGTAGCACAAATATGGAACCCTAGAGACCTCTTATTTCAGTTCTTGGAAAAAAAAAAAAAACATTCTAAAGACGTACATTATCAACTGGCTATAAAAAGAATGTGCTCATAAATATTAACGTGTATTTTGCCTTGGACTAACTAAATATCAAAAGTGTAAACAGCACTGGTGACACAGCTGGGAGCATTAATGCTTCACAGCTCCAGGGGTTTGATCCTGAGCTTGCTTAAATGTCTGTGCAGAATTTCACATGTCCTATCTGTCTAAATTGGTAGGTTTCTTCAAGGTTCTCTGGTTTGGTTCCACGTCCTTAAAATGTTCTGGGTTGAAGACTTGGAAATGCCCCTAGGAGCTCCAGATCCACTGCAACCCTGATCATGATAAAGTACTGACAAAGAATGAATGAAATGAATGAATGAATGTTTGTTTTTTTCTTCTTGCATGCAGTGGCTGGGTTGTAGGGGGCATGGGGGTTAAGGGTCTTGCTCAAGGACCCTACAGTGGTGGGCTTAACCCCCTTAACCCTTCAACCAGCAACCCAGAGCCTCAACAACCTGAACTACTACTGCCTTGTTAGAAATATCTATATATTCTGAAATATATTTAAATTGATAATTGGTAACTGGTGATAACTGATGGTAAGTTTCATAGCTGACAAAATGGGTCAGTTCTAGGATTTGGTAGAGTGATGTGATTAACTACTGAGTTCTCAAAATGACTAAGAGTGAGGCTAATGAGCCTACTGTAAGTGTAACTTTAAAGGAAGGCCAGATAATAATACAATGGTAATGAATTGCATAATGGTAATGAATAAAGACAGTTCCAGTGCTGAAGTTGAAGGAACCAAACTAAAGCAGGTAAAGTGATAAAGCAAAACTGAGAAAGTAGTATAATGTGATAGAGCACAAATCACCTAGTTGAGATGGCCCAAAGGGGGTAGACTTTGGTGTATTGGGAGCATTCAAGGTTGCAAGATAATGTAAGGACAATTCAGCTGTAAGGTCTAAAAGAAGACATATCGATCTAATGGATGAGGAAAACAGGCCCTTAGTCATTTCCGGAGATAGAGGCAATGGCAAGATAAAAAGGTCTCGGACTGGAAGGGAATGATTGATGGGAAATCAGTCATCTAGAAGGTGGAGAATCCCCGATGTTCATTGGCAACAGCTGTAGTGCAAGCAGGCATGGGGCGATTTATACAAAGAGGAAAAGAAACCAGCGGCGTTTAAGTTATTACAGATCATTCGGATAGCACCAAGGCCATCTGCAGTTGTCATGTTCACTGGAGGTGGTTAATAGAGACACAGCAGCGTAGCAACTGGTGGAGGAGGATGTTAAGTGGCAAATTTGGCAACAACATACCAATAAGGCAGTGCATTTTCCCTTAAATGCCAAAGCAACATTGGAATGTTTTAACTGTGTCGGATATTTTCCCCCTCTTTTTATACTCTCCAGTTGATGATTTCTGATAAACTTGAAGCATTTTAAATTTTTAATGAACAAATATTGCTTTGAATTTAAAGTGAAAAAAAGTATTCAAATACATTTATTGCTATACTGATGTCCATTGGGGCTTTGACAAAGACGAAAAATATTTGTAAAATATGCATAAATTTTCTTTTACACGACACAAAGACTCACAAATAGTGGGGACAGAGACACATCACATAGATGCAGGCTGAATACGTTTTCAAGCCACCGTCAACATGCGGCATGCTAAACTCGGATCTGATTGTGGAAAACATCAAAAGGCAAAACAGAGCCTTTAATTATGACTGAATATCTGGTATATCTCTGGTATATACATGAGAAATTGCCTTTAAAATCGTCTTAGAATCTGTTTTCCATTGCAGCACATATTGGTCACTGAACTACAGTAGCATTCAACATTTAATACAGTCACCCATGCATGGCTTTCATTTTCTGTCAAACTGTACTCCTACACAGTACATGCACCTTTATGTGTAACTATGCAACGGATAAAAAAAAACGACCAAACCACACAGGTAAAAGCTTAGACTTGCGCAGAAATCAATCACTGCCAAAAGCATGGCTTGGAGCGTTTTTCTAGCACACTGTTCATTACAAATGAGAATAGACTGCACAATATTTTTTTTTTAAACCTTACTTTATAAAAAGTAAGTCCTGATACTGAGTGCTTTTATAACAGAACATAGATTGAGCCCAATCAATACTTCACTTATTACATTCTACCTACATTAATGATTCATCAGGCTTAACAGCATCAGGAGTGGAATCCATTAAAACGGAAAAAGCAGTGTAGCGCACACAGACTACCCTGCAATTGTTACTCCATCTATATTTATTACTAAAATATTTTCCGCTCGATCTGCATGGTGGTCTTGCAGGAATCGTTCCCGCCTCACAGCTTCAAAAGACAGATCGGCTATGCTAAATTGCCCCTGTGAGTATGGTATGTGAATGAGTGAGAGAACACCGGTGCAAGTGATGGATCCACTGCATCGCTGATGGACACGAAGCTCTTAATGAAGACGAATGCATGAACATGGACGTTATCCTTTCACAGCTCCAGTGTTCTCTGGCTTAATTCTTCCCAAAAACATGCCCGTAGATAAACAAGCTATGCTAACATGCCCCTGGCAGCTGCTTTAAGTCGTGTTTTTTCAACCATGTTTGATAGAGCAGGTCAGTTTCTCACCATCTGCAAGGCACACATGGATGTGCTAATATCGTTGACCGAGTTTTCCAGGTTTGAGCTAAATGTCTAAAAGAAATACATCTCAAATACCAGAAACAAGCCTAACATTTGTCTTGTTTCTCTCATTCCTTGCATTGGAAACAAGGTCGACATGTCTGCCCTTTGCAATATATTTTAAAATAGAAATGGCTCTTGGCGGCAGTGGAGTATTTTTAAACTATCTCTATTTGGTATTAAAAAAAAACGCGACCCTGGCAACCCTGTCGTTCGTTCCCTGTTTGATTCCTGCTCAAATGCATGTGTTGTAGTTCCCATTTTTGACCACTGGGTGCAGTAGTAACTGCTAAAGTGGGCAGTAAGCATACAGTATATCAAGAAAGGTCAACTAAAACAGTTCAGTGTTAGCTTGTATCTGTGAATTAGCAACAAATATTTGGTCTTACTACAGCAATATTTCTATAGAATTTATGAACGGGAGCTTGTATACGCCGAGGCTCTGGCCGATTCACCCATATAGACAAACCTCAACTGGTCTAACCTCGTTTTGCAAATTTAAATTCAGTGTATAGAACAGAATTGCCATGGACATGGTTATGTTACAGGAACTACGCTGAACTTGTTACGCAATTCCTGTGTCGTAGCATTCAATGAAGAGCCTTCCAAAGTTTTTTAATTCAAAAGCCATGCTGCTCAGTACTCGGGTTGGTAAATCAAACTCATCTGAGTGTACAGCGAAATTCGAAAGCGTATACTGTATGTACAACAACTTACAAGACCTTTCTAATGTGAGTAGATGGCTGTAAAACTAACTACTACGTCTACAGTTTGTACAAAAATAACATCAATGTTATTAGAAATGTTGTATTTTCCCAAGTGTAAAGACTAGAATAAAGAATCCTCCCTGTTGTATTTTTAAATAGCATAAGTTCTCAAAACTTTCACACCTAACTAGACAAATACCAATATTACATTGTACAAGCTCGCAAATTGCACTGAATGCAAAAAAATGACAGCTGATTGCTGAGCTGCCCGAGTCAGATAATGCAAAAACATGCCGTTTTAAACAGTAAATTTCCTTATAAGAGAGCGCATGAGCATTCTGACTCAATAACAATGGCATAAAGAAGAACTCAAAGAACCGAGGTAACTTCCAATAAAAAAAAAATTAAATCAATAAAAGGTTATAAGAACACAAAATTCAGTGTTTAGCAAAGACCATCTCACACTATAAACCTACATAAAAAACGAGAGGTTTTTGTTATAGCATCCTTAGTACCTGCCTGATCAGGGTTACAGTGGTTTAAATCAGCCTACTAGGTTGTATAAGTTTTGGGAACAGGTACATGGGTTTAAATCACACAGGTTTATGTTAAGACTGTAATTCACCACTGGTTTATCAAACAGCAGGACAAATAAGAGAAATTGCGCTAAACTTGCTTAATATGAGTTTTTGAAGTACCTTTTGAGAGGTAGTATGATAGTAACTGTATTTATACAAACATACACTGTACAACAAATGGCTCAACCATATAATAAATAAGGACTGTTAGTTCTGGGTGGAGGGAAAAGTGTGGGGTGTATTGTTGCTTATTGTCTGGAAAATAAAGTGTGAATTACTGTAGTTGACAATTCCTTCGTTCCTGAATCCTAGCTAATGAACATTATTCCTTGGATTTCTTTCTCTTCAAGTGGTTTTAATCGGGGCTTATTGTCTAAAATGTATAAGTATTATGTTGAAACTACGAACTTATGGAGTAAAAAACAAGAGTTGCCCTTGCACGGGGGAGTTTGCCAAAAACAGAAGTGACAAATTCTAAGCGCTGTTTATTAGGGAGCAGTGTTGAGTCTAAGACTACTGTACACAATATGTGTAGAGCTATAAATCATATCAAGACTTTTGAAATTAAATTTAGATTCAGGTTTTGGCACTATGAGTTTTGATTCGATTCAATAGCACTAAATATTACTGTATGATTTTTCCCTAGCAGTGTAATGCTGTGTAACTTTGTAGTCTTTGTAGTCTTGTAGATACAAAGCGATAATTGTTTCCCTGCCTATCATCTGCTCCACACTCCAGTCCAGTAGGTGGCAGTATTGCACCAACCGCCCATAAACTCAAAATAAGTGCTTGCAGAAGCTGATGGAAGCTGTTTGTATTTTCTCCATATAATGTTCATATTAGACCATGTAATGGTTGTAAGTTTGTCAGAATAAAAAAAAAAAATGTGACTCAATTCTGATTTTTTTAAAACACCCTTCGAGTCAATTAACTAAATCGACCAGCACAAGATTTAGTAAAGTCCCAATTTGACATGTTGAAATGTCTTGTGTGTTTTGTGCTCAGACCAACCATAGGATGAACATAAAGTACATAAATACTGTATGACACAATCAATCAATATTTATAGCACTAATAGTATTGTCTTTTTAAAGGTCGTCTGTGCAGAGAAAATACTGGAGGAGTCAGCGTCTTAATCTTTGACACCGCTTATCTCGAGAACGAAATATTTATGGTTTAAATGGTATTACAAAAGCAATATACAGTATATTAGCGCTCAGTCAGCATCTTCTTCAAAGTGTTTCTTTACTGGAGAGCGCTAACAGGAACAGCGGCTTTGTTTGATTCATTTGATTCATTTAACTAATCAAAATAATGGATTAAAACCTTTTTTATATCAATTCTATCCCCTGCACACTGCGGTAGTTTCGTGTCCTCGATCGAAAATGTCATGGCTTCGTTAAATCGTTACTTTAAATGACAGTAACAGCAAAGATCTGCTTCTTCAGTCTGCATTTTCTATCCCTGATTTTTTTTCCCCTTTTTTTCTGGAGGCTTAAAGCCAAGTGTTTGTTTGAAATCCATTACAATGCTAACGTTTCGTCTGTACATTACATCGCAATGACACACCCACAAAATCGACCTGACCGTATGCATTCTGTAAATGAGGAACTTTTCCCCAAGTTAATACTGATGTCATAAACCTCACATCCTCTACCTTATCTTATTGATTTTCTCTTATTATTTGATCCCTTTTTCATTTTCATCTTTTTGGAAAACACAAGACCCCATATTTCCTTCACTCAAAGTTCTACATAGTAAATGTGGACAATTTTAAGCATTCTTCATGCGTTTTTGTGTGTCTTACATACATGTTCTCATAGTATTTGTGTGCATGTGTGTGTGTGTGTGTGTTTTTTCCTGTTCATCTTCAGAAAGTTCTCCAAAAAGTAATTCACTAAGCTGATTTTAGCGACTTAGTACTGTATATTTTCGAAGCAATCTTTACAGAGTCTAGTCTGTAGTAAATATCTGATCTGCAAAATCCTTTTCTTTTTCTTTTTTTGTACATGCCCCAAAAGATTTAGAAGCCCTTGATGTGGCAGTAGGTCTCCAGACTGGAAAAAAGAATGTAAAGAAGCCACAGACCCACAAATAACAATGTGGTAAGGATGCGTGGAACTCGAGGACCCCCTAGCTCACCCCCGATGGACGGCCGCCTCCGGAAAAGCAGAACGGCCATGCAGATAAAGGCAAAAATAGTGAAGAGGGTGACGGAGAAGGCCAGTGAGCCGGGCTCCACTCTGAAACTCTTGCCCTTTACGGACCAGTACACTGCAGCGACTGACCACGCGACACCAATGCCCAGGAAGACGTTGACCGCATTGCTTCCGGTTACGTTGCCGATAGATGCGTCTGCATACTGGTCCTGGGTAGCAGCCACTTTACTAGCAAACGTGTCTAAAGGTGAGAAAGACAGACAGGAAGGATGGTGAGTGAGATGGTGTTTGGTAAGTTTTCCAAAAACAGACATATGATAGATCTCACAGATTACACTAATAGTCTTGATAATACCAATCGATCCAAAGCATCTGTTACTTTATTTTAATTTAAGTCTTTATTAATCACATGTACATTTCTGCAGAGTTAAATTATTAATTCCTCACATATCCCAGCTTTTTGTTAGTAGGCAGGGGTAAGAATGCAGGGTCAGCCATTATACGGCGCCCCTGAAGCAGACAGGGTTAAGGGCCATACAAGAGGCAACCTGGTGGAGCTGGGGCTCGAACTGCCGACCTTCCGATCAGGAACTCAGAGCCAATGTTTTAGTAATATAGTTAACCAATGTTTTAGTAATATAGTTAAACCTTGGATTGCGAGTTTAATTCGTTCCGGAAGTGTGCTTGTATATCAAATCGCTCATATATCAAAGCGAATTTCCCCCATAAGAAATAATGGAAACTTAGATGATTCGTTCCACAACTCAAAAATACTCATATAAAACAATTTATACAAAATATGAAGTAAAAATAAAGCAAATTAACCTGCAATACCTTTAAAAAGAATCCAGACAGAGTTTCTGTTAGTGTGTGTGTGTGTGTGTGTGTGTGTGTGTGTGTGTGTGTGTGTGTGTGTGTGTGTGTGTGAAGCTGAAGTAAGATGAGAGAGGAGAGGAGGAGGAGGGAGGGGGCTACCGTGTAGGATGACTTTAACACACACACACACGCACACACACACACACACACATGTGCTAATGACACTTGCTTTTGCTTTATGCAGACACCCACATGCTCACAATGTTATAGTAAACAGTATACGTGCGCAGTACAAGTGACACACTGAGACTGAGCATGGGAGACGATTACCCATAATCCTACAGCGTGAGAGAGAAGAACCAATCTGAGGTTTCACTGTATTTACAAATATGCCACACCTGGAATGGAGGTGCCCAAAGCTACGAACACCACAGCCGTGACCGTATCCTTGAGCCCCACGGTACAGCCGAAGTGCGAGGCCAGGTCTCCGATGATGGCAGTCAGAAGGCCGATGACGGTGATGGACACCATGAAGCAAGCCCAGCCGTTCCAGTACTCAGTAGGAGGCACGCAAGCGAACACGACCTTCCAGAACACCGTCAGGAAGTGCATGACGTAGTCGGAGCAGGAAGGCGGATGCTCGCGTCCTTCCACTTCATCCTCTCCATCTCCTGAAACATGTAAGTAGATAATTAACGATTAGATTTTGGCTTCATTTTTTTTTTATTTAACCTGGAAAAGGAAGAGAGCCAATATATGTGTGACCTGCACTGACTGTCACCGCCTCCACAAATTGCTCCCTCCAGGAATGGGTGCCAATCACCAGCGCCAGGTTAGTCTTCTTTATCAGCTTATCGACTGTGCTCTGGCAGTGACAGAAATGAGAAAGAGGTACAGCTTAATATATCCAATAGTCTGCAGTTTCTGACTCATTTGAACCTTCTGGAATTTAAAAAAAAAAAAAAGGAAAAAAAAGAAATTCAATATATTTGCATAATTTTAATTTCAAGCCTGTCAGTGCTAAATATACAGGCTTATTCATTTCAAACCGAAGCATACTGCACAGCATAATTCCTCGTCTTACACACTGCCTGCGGGTACAGGCGGATCCAAAATTATTGGCACCCACAGGAAACCAGAGGGATAGATATCTTTCTCAAGGTCACAGTAAAATATTATGAAAGAAATTTGCCCTTTAGTAAATGTATTCT
>JAOVVA010000052.1:8088487-8111443 GCA_028565275.1 Leiocassis micropogon | reverse complement strand
CAAACGCACAAACCCAAATGTCGCCACCGTGAGGCGTGGCGGTAAAACCAGAATACCGCATGAGTAACATCTGTACAAAGAAAAAAACATTTTGGTGTGTGTTCTTAATTTTTATATTAGCCGAGTCTTAACCAAGCCGATTAGATATTCACCTTAATGTGACCTCATGTAACGGAAACGCCTTATATGCTTGTTTGTTTGTTTGTTTGTTTGTTGCTGCGCTTCGCTGTTGTCTGGAGGGGCGTGGCTCATTTAAAGTATGAGAGAAATAAAGACCACTCGGGGAAGCTCTGAGCCCTGGGTTAACTTGGTACAGAAATAGCAAAGTATGGGACCTTTAAGAAGGCGGAATAGCATATGGTCCACTATGCACAGAAAAAAAAGCACAAAGCTTGTTTTCATTAGACAGGAAGTGGATAAAAAGAAAGAGGCAAGTTGAGATGAGACAGGGTGGGAAATTAAGGACAGGTTGTTCTAATAATCTACAAATAAAGAGCCAGTTCGATTTCTTAAGTAAATAATTGAGTCACATGTGGGAGAGTTACTCCTTAAGGTAGGCTTCACCGTAAAACACATTAAATACAGTATGTTGCTGTGATAGAAGTAATGGAGACAAGAAGAGTACTGTAGGACTCAAAGTCCCAGAATGCAATACAGCATAGACTCTGCTGAGCCAGTTAGCGATCTATTTCATGATGATGATAATGATGATGATGATGATGATGATGATAAAGCGATGGTTAAATCAACAGTCACACACGTCAGGGTCAGCAGGTTATCCAGTGGCATTGTGGGTAATTTAGGAAACTGTTAAACAAAGTGTAAACAGGTCGATGTGCTGATGAAAGAAGTTTCGATTATTGCATCAGTGCATGCAGGTTTGAGTCTGAAGCCTTACCTTGATTAAGCAGCAGGGCTATAGGAGCATGACAAACAGAAAGAGAGATAAGAAGGATAGGCAAAAGGCAGACGGTTAGTTCTGTTAGTGTGCTATTAGTAGTATTATTAAGATATTGTCATTATCAGTGTTTCGTGCATTGCCTTCGTGTACGCTGCTTGTTCATTATAATAATAGATGATCCACTAATGTTAGAAAAAAAACTACTCATGTGAGCTGAGAGTGAGATGGACGTGAAGGTGACCCACAAGATGTCTAATCCTATTGATTGTGCTGTCAGTGGTTTAATCTGATGTGGAGTTAAAGGAGTAATCATCTCTCTCTCTCTCTCTTTCACACACACACACTCACACTCTGAACCAAACACACCCAAAAGGCTACCTGATATTCCTCGCTTCATCCACCGTGGTTCCTCAAGGACAATGTAGAAGTTCTCATGCTTCTCATATTCTTCGTCGTCGATGATCCTAATCTGAATGGTTTGCCTAAACACACACACACACACACACAAAAAGATTCAGCTGAATAGATGCTCTAAACTAATTATTATTCATGGAATGAATATTAATGCAGGGAAAATGAGTCCTCCTAATTACAAGGGCCGTTCAAGTCAAACCGGGACTTTTGATTAAAACTCCCTTTATTTCTCTATATAATCTCCTGCTACACTCATGTGTTTTCTCACCATGCCGGAGCTATGATCGGACTACCTGCTTCACGCTGGCCTCCCAGGAACCCTAACATGTCAAATGTCTTTGAGTGAGGTCAGGACTGTACGGGGTATGTGGCAATAACTTCCAACAGAGTTCCTGTAATGTGCAAGTGGTGTTGGTGAATGATTGTGTGTACAGTGCCCACAGACAGACTGCGTCTTTTCTGGTTTTTAGGGATCAGGCGTTCCACTTGCTGTATGTCCACGCAAACGATCGACGTACGACCTTCTATAAAATGTTTGCACCATTCAAATGTTTTACCGCGGCTTAGGGTCTCACCACCCTACTGTTCTTGAAGTCTTCTGTAAATGTCACCAGTTTTACGTCTTCATTCACGTGACATTTTATCCCAAGTCTTGATTTGACTTGAACATCTCATAATTTATTAGTAATAATTGTATTATTTGATTATGAACGGTGCTGGTGACTTTGTTGATCTCATAGGCCTTGACTTCATTATCAGTGCCATTTGTTTAAAAAGTGACAACCGTTTATAATCCCTGCCAGACCACAAACGCTGCCAAGGGTTCCCTTACAACTGCTATTATTAATGATCAGATAATAAGAGCACAATCTTAGCCAAGCCACATTATTACTAATGCATCTTTTCTCGAATCGCATAATAGGAATGAAGCAGGTTACTGTATGTATTTTTGTTTTATGATGAAAACACAATCATACTACAACTTTTCATAGTGATATCTTTTGCAGCTCATTCATTCTGCCTCAGTCACTTCGAAGGTTATTATCGTGGACAGTTTAATAGATGCTGTTTCATGTACAGGTAGATTGGTGTCCAGGATTTTATGTTAACTTCCTGTCAAAGTGCAAGCGCAAACCTGAGCGAGAAAAGCCATCCCAACATTACAGGCGAGTAGAACTTGCTCCGGAAATAACCAAATGATTTCCATGCAACATCCTACATCATACAATAAAAATGCACAGATGATGATGATGTGGAAAAAAATGAAAAACAAAAATACAATTAAATAACTCACTCTCTGAAAATACGAGAAAGCAAGACCTCCATGGCATGGCTCATACACACTATTTTTTCAGTGACACACTCAGCATGTTATTGCTATTTATATATCAGAAGTGGATGTGTATTATATCTCACTGAGTGATGCTTTCAACTAGTGTGGGAGTCGAGCCATGCTGAAACGCAATCACTATCCAGTAACAGCCCTAAAGGTGGACATTATGGGTTGGGGTTGTAATCAGAGTGGTGTCTAAATGCTGAGCTACCTGTAGAAGCTTGGGTATCGATTTCCAGGAGAAGAATACCCTTTAAAGTGTCAACATGATGCATCCCTATTACACTGAGCCATGTTCTAATTACAACCACAAGAAATTGGTTGAATGCGGTAAGAACTTGCATAACTTGGCAGGAGCACGGTAGAAACCAGTGAAGACGTCTCTCTTGACGTGGAGCTGCCGCACTTTTTTGGACATGTTCAGTCTGAAGAGGACGTGGTTGAAGCAAGATGCAGGAAGAACCTAATAAAGACGTATTACCGATGAAATTGACAAGCTAACGGAATTACTACCGCCTCTTAGGGACTTCATTGACGTACAGTATTTCAATCGTGTTGCAGATGGGAAAGATTGGATGCTGGTTGGACTGAGTTGTCATTGGTATGTCACTGTGTTGTTGCTCCGTCAATGGGGTTCCCACAATGACCTTTTCAGACTCGTGCCGTGACCATGGTAAGTCTATGGAACATTGTATAAAACTTCACTGAGTTCATATTTTGTTACTTCTGGTGCATGCAGCAGGTCATCAGCGTATCTCGGTATATACTGGAACAGATCAAACATCCTCAAACATCACAGCATTGCAGGTGTTGGGGTATTTATACCAATCCACTATGACAATGTAGTAAGCATGAGATAAAAGTGTGGCGCGCGTGGGTCGGAGGAAACACGTGATAGTCTGCGGCCCTCCCGACTGAGTGATAGTAGAAGCTTAATGTGGGAGCCCCCTAGTGACGGGGAGGAATTGGACACGACTAAAATTAGGGAGAAAATCGGGGAAAAAGAAAAAAAAAGAAAAAGAAAAAAGTGTGGCGCGGTATTGAGGATCTGCCGCCGACATAGCTAGGAAGTAGTATGAACTTGATAAATGCATATTTTTTTTTGTTTTAGACCTGTTCCCGCCAGCACGATGGCTTAGAGTGGTTAGTATTGTCACCATGCACCTCCAGGGTCCAGGTTTGATTTCCGCCTTGGGTCAGTATGCATGGATGTTCTCCCCGTACTTGGTGGGTTTCCTCCAAGTAGTCCGGTTTCCTCCCACAGTCCGAAGACATGCAGATTAGGCATTCCCAAATTTACCCGTAGTGTGTGAATGAGCATGTAAGTGTGTTGCCCTGCGATGGATTGGCATCCTGTCCAGGGTGTACCCCACCTCATGCCCTAAGTCTCCTGGGATAGACTCCAGACGCCCTGCAACCCTGAATACCAGATAAAGAGGTATAGACGAAGAGTGAGTGAGCCCTGTTCCCATTGCGTTCTTCAAAATTTTTTGAACTTCATGATTTTTTCTGGCTTTTAGTGACCATCATGTCAGGTGACTACACTAATCACTTATCATTAATGAATAAACCACCTTTGGAAGATTTTACCCCTCCATTTTATTTAATATGAAAACAAACCGTCAATAAATGGTTTTAAATTCTTTACTGAAAAAGGTCTTATCAGGTTACAGTTATAGTTACATGAAGCCTAACCGTCTATTTTCCAGATGAGCGCTCACTATATAAATCCCATTAGAGCACGAGCAAATGAAGAAATGCCTAATCATCTGTTCCGTCTCCGTGACTCTGTCTCGGTAAAGGTGTAAGTGCACTCCTGCTGCTTGATGTGATGGAAATGCCAGATCATGAACTTGTCCTCTGCAGGGCTCCTCACCCCATTCCCAAACCCTGCCTGATTGATCCTGATGCGCTATTCTGCTTCTTCGTTGCCTGGAGCTTCTGCACCTGTGACTCATTTTCTGTAGCTGTGTATCATCTAACATAATGTAATCCTATAAACCAGGGGGTGTCAACCATTCGGCCAGGTAAATGTTCTAATCTGATCCACCAAACGAATTTAGGATCTAAATGAAAAACATCTTGTGGACTTTAATTGGACCGCAGGTCATGATTATACCATTAGGGGGCAAAATAGAGAAATAAGGCCATGAACTTAACAGCTGACAAAGTGTCCTAATGTATGGTATAAATTCGACATATCCAGATACATATTCCCAGGGTACCTTCTCGTGGAAAATGGGGGTGAATGCTTATGCAAGACACTGTAGGGTAAAATGATAATCCAGAATGTTATGTAACTAATGATTTATAATCCGTCTATCTGCTGTCACTCTGGTTCGTCTCAAGGGACTTTTTCCTCGGCATCATCGCCCCTGGCCATCTCATTAGGTTTCTAAATCTACATCTATATTTCTGGATCACCCAGCAAACTCAAGAAAAAGTTGGAGTGAAAAAAAAAATAATAATCAAGCATTTAATTTTCCAAGTGTGTATTTTTCTTTCTCACCCACTATTTTTCCACTCTATATGGAGCAGTCCCAAGCCCACATAAACATGTATCACTTCTTAATGCCTCCTACTGGTGTGCAGATGTTCTTCCTGATCAAAATGATGGCTCATCAGTGTGCAACACTTAAGAAAAAAAAACATCGACAGCAAAACCAAAACACCCACGAGTCACGGAAAACACAACAGCAACTCAGAAATCACATCAAAACTAAAAAACAGGACACAAAAACTAAAATGGACAATGAGACTAAAAACACAGCAACAAAACTAAAAAAAGAAAATATAACACAACAAAACTTAAAAGGACAGCAAAGCTAAACATACAACAGCAAAAAAAAAAAAAACCAACAAACACCAAAACTAAAAATACAACAAAACATAAAAAGATAAAAATAAAAAAAAATCACAGAAACTAAAAAGGATAACAGCAAATCAACAAACACACAGAAACAAAAAACAGAACAGAAAAATTTACAGCACCGGAGTAGAAATCGCATAAGGGAAATAAAAAACACAAATACAAATTGCCGAACACATCAGAGCTAAAAACACACAACTTATAGCAGAACTTGAAAGCTAAAAACGCACAACAGCAAATCACCGCACGCATCAAAAACAAAAAGTAAAACTAAAAACACAAACGTGAAAAGCGCAACAGCGGTAATAAAAACAGAAATATAGCAACCTTTGTGTTGTCTTTTCAAATGTTTCAATTGTGGTCTTGATTTAGCTGTTGTCTCATCGTCGTCATTGTCTATATCGCGTTGTCCTGTATACAGGGTCGCAGGGGGCCTGGAGCCTACCCCAGGCCACTTAGGGCACGAGGCGGGGTACACCCTGGACGGGTGCCATCTATCGCAGGGCACTACGGGCAAGTTGGGAAACACCAGTTACCCTAACCTGCATGTCTTTGGACTGTGGGAGATAACCAGAGTAGCCGGAGGAAACCCACCAAGCACGGGGAGAACATGCACACAGAGGAAGGAATCGAATCTGGCCGGGAATTAACCAAGAAACAAGGTCCAGCCAGCAGACACACACACACAAACAAACACAACTCACGTGGTCTGGTCGTTGGTGAACTCCAGCTCTCCGCATGCATCTTCGTAATCATCGCCTCCTCCCTGGGCTGTTCCTGGCTCTGTGTGATAAGGCAGGATCACAGTTCCACGTGCACCAGAGTTCCTCACCACCGTCACCTCCATGGTGCCCACACTCTCGCTCACGCGCATAATGCGCTCGCTAAACGTGAAGATGCCTGCGTGGTCATCATCGAGAATGGTCACCGTGGTGACCAGTGGTTCCACTAGCCGGCCCTTGGGCCCCTGGCCAGCCTCGTCGCTTTCAAACATGCCTTCGGCATCCCCGACTCGCAGGTTTAGGAGACGCACAAAGAAGTGCTCGTCCTCCTCAAAGATATCATCGTCAATTATTCCTATCTGAAAGCATGGACATCAGGGAGCACATGACATCCGAACCTTTCAAAATAAACAGACTTTTATCAATGACATTTTTTTTCTCTTACCTTTATCTCTTTCCTGGTGTCTCCTGGTTTATACACTAGTGTCCCCTCACTGTACTCATAATCTGAACCGGCGTTGGCGGTTCCATCCTCCGTGCAGTAGTCCACATAAAAGGTGCTCTCTCCGGTCCCTCCCTGGCACACCACAGCTAACGTAACCGTGCCGCAGTTCTCCATGCACTGACAGTGGCTGCTCTCGAAAGTGATGCGACTACACGTGGCGTAGTCATTGTGCTCAGACACATCGACATCTTTAGTGGCCGATTTTCGCGCATGATCGGCCGCGTGCTTCTTCAGCACGTTGCCTGCTCCTATCATCATGCGAGTGGCTTGGACACGGTAGAAGGCGCGACTCTTCTGCTGGTGCAGCAGGGCGTAATAGTTTGCGAGCTCCGTTAGCTGATCCAGATCTTTTTTTGGATATTTCTGCTTCAGGTCCTTCAGTATACGAATAACCTGAAGAGGGAGAACGAGATAAAGAGATGGGGAAAGAATTGTGGTTGGAACAATATTTTTAAATGATATTTGGTGAGATCAAACCATAAAAAACAACAATAATACACACATGGCTATGTTTAAGAGCATTTCCATATGCACAGGGTGAAGAGAACTCGAGGGATTGGAACAGCTGCGTAGCCTTTAGAAAACCACACTCAGTAAGGTTAATTGGAAAAAATTGCTAGGGAGCATAAAGAATAGACTGTGGAGCACTGGAAAAAGGTCATGTGGTCTGATGAGTGCAGATTTACCCTCTTCCAGAGTGATGGGTGCATGAGGGTAAGAAGACAAGTGCAAGAAGTGATGCACCCATCGTGCCTAATGCCTACCATACAAGCCTCTGGAGGCAGTGTTATGATCTGATGTTGCTTCGATTGCTTGGGTAAAAACTCAGCATGTTATGTGAATGACCAGGTTATCACATCAACTGAGTTTTTCTTCCCTGATGGCACGGGCATATTTTTTTTAATAGAAAGCACTGGTTTTGAAAGAAGATGGATGAGCACAGTTTACTTTAGGTTCTTCTCTGTCCATCTTCTAATTGCAACATCATAGAGGTCACTACAAGTTAAGTATTAAACTTGTCTTAACATGTAACCTCTGTGTGTGTGTGCGTGTGTGTGTGTGTGTGCGTGTGTGTGTGTGTGTGTGTGTGTGTGTGTGAAAGCAAGCGGATGTGAGACATTCCTCTCACCTCTTTGCGGCTTTCATCCAGTTCTTTTGCACTTTCCATGTTAATGGTGGCACTGTTGGACTTTAACAGGGTTGTCATGGTGCCTGCGCTGTTATTAGGCCCGTCCTGGCAGTGTTCCAGGGTGATCATTCCAGCTGACGCACTCGCTGGAAACTTCCCACGCAAGATCATATCCCCTCCTTTAGGGGACATTTCCCCTTCTGTCTCCACGACAACCCCAGTCCTTTTGTCGGCGCGATAACGCTTAGACATATATTTGTAGAAGAGGAGACGGCGATCAGCAATCCAGGCCAAAATCACACAAACTGGAAACAGGGACAGAGTGACCAGAGCCTCCCAAACCTACATCACACACACACACACACACACACACACACACACACACACACACACACACACACACACCTTACAATCCTTTCCATTCATATAATTATTAATGCAGATACTAAATATCCAAAATCTCAGCCAGTATATATATATATATACACATATCTGAGTCTATATACTGTAATGTTATATAAATTCTGTAGTCTTTTGGTTTCACACATTCTGATTCTTTGAAGCTTCCAGGGCTTGAATTTCATGGCTATATTGGGCCTATAATGAAAACAGATTTTTCAACCTTTATAGAAAAAAAAAAACCCCAAGAATTTGGTTGAAACCAGAGCCACGTTTTAAGTATAGTTCACAAATATTTCTGTAGGGTTGAGGCCCTAAACTCAAGGTTAGTCTGCTTTATCCATCAATTCCACAACCAGCTTTGATGCGTGTTTAGGGTCACAGTCCTGTTAGACCTCTCGTGTTTCAATGATGATTTGAGGTTAAACTGAATTCTAAGGTGGTACTCCATCCACTCCATTTCCACTCACAGCAAAACAGCTCCAAAGCATGATGCCATCATCACCATCAACACCACCTCCACAATACAGTATTCTTTGGGTTGAACACCTTACCTTTACTCGTCGGAACAAACATTTCCTCCAGAAAGCTTTTTCTTTGTCCATGTGGTTAACTGCAAATTTTAGTCAAGCTTGAAGGTGTGGATTTTGGAGCTTCTTCCTTGGATGGCAGCCTTTCAGTCCGTGGGGATATAAAACTGTATTTACTGGAAACACTGGTGTTCCAGCAGCTTCCAGTTCTGTGCAGGCCTGTGTCTTGGTGATTGCTGGTTGGTTCCTGACCATACAAACCAATTTCCTTACAACTGAGGGTTACCATTTGTGTCTTCATCCAGACCTCGGCAAAGTGGCTCCACCGCCAAAAAACTGGTATTCATGCACAATAGTCTGAACTGATCTTGGAATCTCCAGTTGTTTAGAAAAGTCTCCAAAAGACATTCCTGACTTGTTTAAACCTACCATCCTCATTCTCGGTTCTGCACTGAGTTCCTTGTACTGTGTTTTGGTCAATCCTAGTATTGCAGTCAAGTAAACACATTTGATGTTGGCACAGAGAAGGTACCAGCTGTGGTCCATCATCACCACTGAAAGGAAGTTGAAGGTCTTGGCCTTGGCAAGTGAAAAGACATTTTGTGGCTTTCAGCAGCATTAAATTAATAATTTCGGTGGGTGTGGGTATATTTTTGGCTCTGCATGTTTAAAGCTGATTTTAGAAAGCGCAAAATAAATGAAACCTTGTGCTCCATAATATTGGGGTTTTCTTCTACTAAAGATATATGATGCATAATTATTATCCGAAGTCCAATACTGCCATGAAATCCATGTTGATACATTCTGTATGCTCAAACACTCAAATGTTCTACACTTTCTGATTTTTGAGTATTCTGTTTCTGTCTGTCTTGACTCTGTTAATTTTTCTTAGAATGCATTCTTTCTCACTTTCGCCTACCTCGACAATTCCGGGTGAGATGACGGCGAGTATAAGGTAAAGCCATATGTACGCGAAGATGCTCCAGAACGCTGTGATGAAGAACACTCTCAGATGTTTGATCTTCCTCACCTCTCCATTAGGGATCACCCACACACATATACCAATGATCACAAACATGTTGAAGGCGGCACTGCCGACAATTGTTCCGGGACCCAGATCACCTGATTTGAAACCATGTCCACAGACCTAAAGGCAAAGGTGTGTACACACACAAGATATTTAAAATTTCATTTAACTATGCATATAACCTGCCTGTATATGCACAAATTACTCTACACAATTATTGCCATAATTTGTTGACTTAAGTTGATGAGGAAACTAAAGGAGGAATTGAGCAGAGATACGTCAGAGGCACCACTATCGAAGCTATTCCAACAAAGTAATGTTTTGTGAAAAAAACACATAATAACTGGCAAAATGAAAAGAACATCATCTGATAACTCACCTCGATAACGGACAGTAAAATCTCAGGAGCAGAAGAACCCAGCGCCATTAGTGTTAAGTTGGACACAGTCTCATTCCAGATGCGTACAGTAGCCACTGTCGTCTCTCCACTGGGCATAGTGATTGTAACTTCTTTCTCCTGAAGAGCAAAGTTTGTGCTACTGGTAAAATGGTTAAAGGAATAAAGGATGAAACTTTTTGATTCCACCTTGTTCAATGCCTTACCTGTGAGGTAATAACCTCAATGGATGCCATGAAGCGATCTGCGATGATTGACACCCCCAGGAACATGTACATCAGACAGACGAAATAGACAACGGCACGGGCAGTCTTCTCTCCGATTCCAGGGTTATTAGGCTTCCACACAGGCAGGATGATACCAGGTTTACACTCAACCACCTCACCACATTGCTTTGAACTGGCGTTAGTGAACAACAAATTGTTATATGACTCCAGCACGGTGGGAGTAACGTTCAGCTCTTCCTCTTTTTGAGACTCTGGGGTGCAGGATGGAAGGAGGAAGAGGAGGAGGCACAAGAATATAAGGGGAACAGCAGAGCCGAGGGAAGATGGTGCCATTGTTTCTGTCCTAAGGCAGCAGCAACGCGTTAATAAAAGGAGGTGAAGGAAGGAGAAGAAGCAGCCCACCTAAAGAAAGACAGAATGACACAGAGAAAAATAACAGCCTGGTGATTCACTTTCTTTCTTCCCATTTTAATTTCGGGTATGTAGTCAATAATAGTTAGGTTACGTTTTCACTCTTAGAAAATGGGGTTCTTCGAATGTTCTTTAAGAGTTCACAGAATAATAAACAATTTTTACATTTCTATAAAGAAACCCTACTCTGACTTAGTGGTTAGCTCTGTCACCTCACATCACCAGGTTAGAATCTCGGCATGCATGGAGTTAGCTTGTTCTCCATGTGCTTGGCGGGTTTTCTCTTTGTAGGATGAAGGACTTTTTAGGATATTGTAGGACTTAGATGGTGGAATGAACTTCCTCTAGATGTCTGTACAGCTGAGTCACTGGCAATTTTTAAGTGACAACTAAAGACCTATCTGTTTTCAGTGTTTGACTGATGGTACTTATAGTTAGCAACCTAGTAACCAGTGTATGGATCTATCTAATGATGGAAAATTCAAAGCACTGTTGTAAGTCATTCTAAATAAGAGCGCCTGCCAAATGCCTAAATGAATACTGTTTCCAAGTTGCCCATGTTGTATGCTTGGGCATGTGAGTGTGTGCATCTGTAGTTTGCAAGAGGTTGGGGTGCTTAGCAACATTACTTCCCCTGCAGAAATGACCACTGAAGAACATGTGACAGCAGTAGGTTTTTTGTTATTTAAGTTAAGCGTCCACTGAAATTTTGACAATTTCACACTGATTTCTTTGAAGGTATATAAAGGCGTGGTTGCTGAGAGCTGATTGGCTGATGGTCACCATGTACTGTACAAACAGGTCATCATTAGAAATCTACTTACAGGTTAGTGAGGGGAAAAAGGCATCTCCCAAAATTTCCTAAAAACATTTATTTATGTAAACATCAGACAAAAAAAACAAAAAAAAACTGTGATCGATATTTGTCTCATCAATCATTTTTTAAAAAATCAATAAATATAAGACATGCTAGACCAAATGTTTGTCACATTCCTTCCTGCTTTGTTTTTTTCTTATTCCATCCATCACCAACTTAACCATCACATGTAATTAAGATGGTTGCGCTTCGTAGTCACGTTATCAGCTTGCCCTCCAGTTGGGAAATCACTCTTATTAGGGCACAGCCAGAAGCCATTTTAGCCCCAGTAATCAAGTCATCGATCACCTGTCTCGCTGTTGGGGACGTCGTAAATTTATTCATTCCACCCAGGTGGAGAGTTTTTTTTTTTTTTCTTCGTATCATCTGGGAGAGAAATTCGTATCCATAAGTCTTTTGTGTGTGTGTGTTCTGCTTCTATCAGGGATGTCACAAGTATCCTGTACAGAACACTGAAATCTCCTTCCGTCCTCTTCTGCCTCAGTGAGTGGATTTTAGGATTTTATTTTATGGAACATTATGAAGGCTTTTTTCACGGCTTTTGGAATGCTACACCGATCTATACTGTTTGTTATCTTTGAATCAATTTTCTTTCTGGTCCTGTCGCCGTGAATGTGTTTAAATGATTTTCCCTTTCCATGTGATGATATAAACACAGCGCTTAATGCATCTCCTGCATTAAAGGGCATACTCTATTGTTGGATTTAAACTGAGTCAGAGAATTACTGAAACCCTTAAGGGATTTAGGAGCACAAAAAAGTATGAAAAGGTCATAACAGGAGAAAAATAACCCAGCTTTGGCAAGATGCCGGAGAGTATATCCAGGTCAGTGTAAAAAGAAAATTGTAAGACAAGTACAAGTAATTGTTTGTTTGCTTTGTTCATTTAATAATATTTAACTAAATAAAAATAAAGACTGATTGCAAAATGTCTCCTCTAACACTGTTTAAGGTTAAGAAAATCCTGCCTTCTGCATTAGGAGTGGTTATATGAATGCAGTCTCATCTGTGATTGGTTAGAAACATTGAGCACAAATGCAGAATTTAAATCATTGTGGTTTAGCACAGTTTAGCACAATATTTTTTTACTATATTTCAATGTCAGTCTGAGCAGGACATGTATAAATTATATGCAAATTATTATTAGTATTATTATTAGTATTATTATTATTACTAATAATAATAAAAATCTTTTCATAAAAATATTCCAAAATTGTTTTGCTTGTGTGAAGTTAAGCAATTGGTTACAAGAACTTGGAGTCATCTATGATTGGTTAGAAACCTAGAGCATCAAGGTAGGACTAAAATAATTTAAATAAAATTAAATCTCAGAATCACGTAAGTCTAACATGTTTTTAGTTATTTGTAAAGCATTTTTGAGAGATCTTGCAAGAAAAGATCAGTTTTTTATATATTTCTTTTCAAATAGAGACTTTTTATGCTTGTTTGTTTGTTTGTTTGCTTTTGATGTAGTTTTTTCATTCATGTCCCAATTGGGGCTCCGTAGAGACAGGTTTTAGGCTAATTCTAGATTAAAGAGTTGGAAGTGTTTTCATAAGCTAGTGGTATCAGAAGGTAGTTTAAACTCAGACCCATGGATCTGCATATCAGACATATTTCCATCATCGGAAGAACAGTTAGTAAAAACTACTGAGACACAATTTCCATGTTGTCAAAAATGTGCATTTTGTTAATGCGGTGAACATGAACATGAGGGGAAACCTTACAACAGCTCTGTTTAAATGCCTGGATGTAGATCAGGTGAATATACAGTCAAATATGAAACCAGAAACGTTAAATTGTTTTTTGAGAACATCCTGATTGTTCTGAGACACCTAGGCATAATTTGTATAAACCTAAACATTAATCAGATTTAGAAAACGGCATTTTTTGGCAGATACATGCAGTCTTTAAGTACTTACTACTTGAACTTTGCTCATATTAATTGGTGCATGTAATTACTTCCCTAATGTTCCCTTCAGGTTTAGTCAAACGCTGGTGCAAAATTAATGAAAATTTCCTAGACAGCGCTGTGATTTATTTTTGTTATATCCCTTTTCAGAGTCCATGCTTCTTTAACTGAAGTGTGTATAGTACTACAGTACAGTGCGTGTAATTTGCCACACTCAGTGTAAGAGAGGGTGCGGTTACACCAGATGGTGGAATTTCACATCAGACTTTTATATACTGGGCACTTAGTCAATGCATGGAATATTTAATGCAGGATCAATGACAAGTGGCACAATGAGGTGAGAAGTGCACAAATAATAAAATAATAAAGATTGCAATCATGACTTCAGCAGTTTTTTTTTTATAATGAAGAAAAAAAGAAAAGCATTGCAATTTCAACTTTTTAATAACATGGTGATTTTTTTCGCTAGATTCTGATTACATTTTTTCACTTCAAAGATTTTCCTAGGGCATTTAAATCCTGAAATGGTTTATTCATCTTCTTCACATCTCTCGACTAAAGCGGGCCTGCAACTAGTCTCAAGGGTCGCATGTAGCTCTGCTAATGAAAAATTATTCGGTTTGGTTATGTTAACGGTTTCATAATTTCTTATAAGTTTATAATCCATTCGTTAGTTATTGCAGAATTGATTGTTAACATGTATTTTTAATCTGGAGTTGCTTTCCGGTTATCCTCTGGAACACTATCCCGGCGTTTTTGGGGTGATAAATGAAAAAATATATATTTCGCACCATCTGAGCTTTCCGGTTGATTTTAGGTATTAATAGTTAACCCTGTAAACGGGTCGTACTGTTTCAGAAGACCAGTATTAACTGTGGCATTTAGACTTTTATATGTCCTTCGTGAAACATTGTAGTCAATATGAAACCTAATAGTCAGCCAGTGTAAATTGAATAAAACTAAAGGTAATGGGATTACTGAAGAAAAGAAAAAGTGGTTCTGTTTTATTAATAAGAACAAAAATAAATAAGAGATTCATTTGTTTAAAAAAAAATATAGCAAGGGGATCGTTCGAAATGGTGAGTGCCCAGGAGCTGCCTTAACACACCGCCTTATTAGGAGGCGAGGATTTTCAAATATACACAGACTATTAGAGCACGACTGTGTTTCTTTTACAGACAGCAAGAGGGAGGGAGGGTGTGACATGGTACAAAATCCAGACACACAGAATAGGTACATGGATAATGTGCATGTCTGTATAGTCTGCAGTGTGTACAAATGGCTCTGTCCTATTGTCAGGACTGAATTGCGTCCGCTCACGGTAGCCTATATATTTCACTGCTCGTGGTTGTTTCCGTGTGCTGTCTGTGGAACGACTTCTGTTTCTTATTTTCTCATGTCCAATTCAACACTCATGCTAATTTTGTAATCTCTCTCTCTCTCTATCTCTCTCCGTCTCTCTCATATACACACTGGCAAGACATCACCAGACGGAAGATAGTGTATAAATCACCAGGGAATTGCATGTTCAGGTCTCTGAATAGTTTTTATCAGCCAAGCGACTGCCTGCACTTCCTCTTCATTTAGCGAGTAAAAGGTCACGACCAACGAATCAACTCTCATTACTGTCTGCGTAAGAGAGAGAAAGTGCTGGACAAGAGCACAAGGAACAGAGAGACTACTGCAATCAAACTTACCTTGAAATGCTTTATGTAAGGTTTAGTCATGCTTTTGTATATACTGTGCATTGCAAACCCGAGCAATATGACAAACAGGGATATTTATTTGTTGATATTTAAGAACACAAACATTACCTTATACAGTACATTTACAGTAAAATCACGGTAATATAAGATGTATGAATAGCATTATATACCTAGCTAAGCTAATATTGCATACAGTAAACTTCCCTAGCTTTATCTCCACTGTACATGTATTGCATTTACCTTGTTTTGCTAAAATTATTGAAGCTAGGCTGCTTTAAGTGGGGTAACAAAATAATGAAAGAAATAAAAATTGTAAATAGAATCCATACATGGTTACAGCCGTGGCCAAATGTTTTTGAGAATGACACAAATAATTTCATATTTTCATAAAGTCTGCTGCTTCAGTGTTTTTAGATGTTACTCTGGTATATTGAAGTTTAATTACAATCATTTCATAATGGTCAATGGCTTTTATTTAAAATTACATTACGTTTATGCAGAGAGTCAGTATTTGCAGTTTGTCCCTTCTTCTTCAAGACCCCTGCGATTCGTCCCAGCATGCTGTCAATGAACGTCTGGGCCACATCCTGACTGATGGCGCAGCCCATTCTTACATAATCAATGCTTGGTGTTTGTCAGAATTTGTGGGTATTATTCGTCCACCCGCCTCTTGAGGATCGACCACAAGCTCTCAGTGGGATTGAGTTTGGGTCTGGGGAGTTTCTTGGACATGGACCCAAAATTTTAGTGTTTAGGCCAACTTTTGCCTTATGGCATCATGCTGGAAAAAAACATTGTTCTTCACCAAACTGTTCGTAGATTGTTGGGAGAAGTTGCCCTCGGAGGATATTTTTGTACCACTCTTTATTCATGGCTGTGTTCTTAAGCAAAATTGTGAATGAGCCCACTCCCTTAGCTGAGACACATGAATGGTCTCAGGATGCTTTACTGCTGGCATGACACAGGACTGATATGAATACTGTGCTGCGTCAGATAAATTCTTCACATGCCTAATTTTACAATTAATTTAAACAGTTTGACAGCAAAATGAGATAAACACCATTTTATGACTTTGACTCAAATTATTATGAATAAATGGTTTGGTTGTTTATAACAAAACATTTAATTACTGAAAATTGCACTTGGTTTGTTTCATTCAGGATCCATCATGCTCTTCATTCATCGTCTATACCGTTTATACTGTACAAGGTCACAGAGGCCTGGAGCCTATCCCAGTTGGGGACGAGGCAGGGCACACCCTCGAGAGGGTGCCAATCAATCAGGACACACTACAGCAATTTGAGAACGCCAATCACCTAATCTGCATATCTTTGGACTGTGGGAGGACTCTGAAGTGCCCCGAGGAAACCCACGTTGAGAACACGTAAGCTCCGTGCACATAGACCTGACACAGAAATTGAACCCTTGACCCTGGAGTTGTGGGGCTACAGTGCTAACCACTATACCTATTGCACTTTGCGAAAGTAGTATTTCTGAAAGAAAATTATCAAAGAGCAGAGAGATAATGCTACAATACTCAGGAGAAGCGTGAACAAGAGACATGAGATAGACACATTGTGTGTAGGAAGCTGTTGGGTTTGGTATGCTTGGTTATTTCTGCTTTGCCCCTATTCTAACAAGTGGGATTTGTGAACTCCATTATCATCTTATGGGACCACAGACATACTGTACATGCTGTTGCTTGATCTCTGATTCGATCTTATACAGTGCATTCCTGTACCATGATAAGACTACAGAAGTGAAACTGGTAGAGAAGAGAGGCTGAGGATGCTGAAAACTAAAGCTTTTTTTTATTATTATTCTTTTAATAATCTTCAACATTTCTTATAATTAAAATGGTTATGTTTGTAACAAACCCAATTCAACCCTTTTTCCTACAGTAGTTCCAAGACTCACCATAAGCATGAGTTTGGTATATTTTATTTTAAATAAAATTCAACCAACACTATCACTGATACAAAATTTACACAGGCATAACTAGGCTTAGGTATTGTTGTACAATCTTCGATACCAATACTTTGATTTTGATATCGTTGTAATGATTCTTTTATTATATGAATTTTCAAAGATAAATTTCACCAAAAAATGAAATTTTAAATGAATAATACACTTTGCTGTATGTACTTTTTCAGCTTCTTTGCAGGTTTACACGCTTAATGTCATTTCATAATATGAAAATACTGTATAAACCTATTTAACACAACATGGTGTAACAGTTAAATTTACTCTAATAAAATGAAGCTGGTTGCCCTCTGTTTGTTTGTTTGTTTGTTTTTTTGGTAAAGATATTATAAGGAGTTGTAGGCGCTGGTTGGTGAGCTCGATGCATTCGAGACTAGATCAGACTTGTGATGAGACTTGTGATCAGGAGCACAGTGTGCTGTTAGTATCAGAGCTGGCCACACATTGCTGAGCCATTGAATAAATTTCGCTTTGATTAATTGAATAGGGAACACTAGGCCCTAGACTCAGCTGGTTGTCACAGCAGCATGTCCCTGTGATGTCTCATTAACACTTGTGTTAGCACGTTAGCTCCGGGGCTCTGAAAAGGGCAGGTTCGGTAATGAGAGATCTCAGTGCCCTGCAAAAGACGCCGTGCCCGATTTAATCTCCTCGCATTTCCGGCCAACATGGGGACGTAATGTTGTTTTCTTTTTCAGGAAATGAAAGAGCATTATGGCTAACAGCTGTCAGTGTTGAGTCACTTGTATAGTAATAAAATTCATTAAAATGTATTTTGTTTTTATTACCAGCATGCATTTCACCAAGATAAATGTGATCATCTAATGGTAGGTAAGTACCAAATAATTTTTTTCCAAATAATGTCTAACGTGTATATCTAATATTATTTCCAGGAACCTTTTACGCTTTCTATCTTCAGTGCACTCCTTGGATTTTTTTTTTACCTTTAACAGCCTAAAACAGCCATGGTTCCTTTCAGTTTCATAACCAGCCAGGTTGTCCTCAAACACTTTCCTTTTCTCTGTCTTGGATATGAAAGTGGAAGTGATTCAAAGTCAGCACAGGGCTAAAATAAAAGTGAAATTTCATCTTAAAATACTGGAAGTCATAAAAACCTTAAGGTCAGAATGAATTGCTTGTGTTGTGTGTGTGTGTGTGTTAGATCAAATGAGTTTGGCTTCATACCAGGAGGGTGCAGATGGCACACAGTGAAGCCAAGTCGAACAATAGCAGGTACGGTAGATCTTTCAGATATAGATCCAAGAGACAGAAACTAACACCTGTCATTTATCTCATGAAATACTTTGTTCTTCTCTATGGCAGGTGTTTCCTCTCTATATCATGACGACCACCAAATGTCTTTCATCACATTGCTTTGCCACACCCACTTAAATTAATAAAAGGCTGTTAATTGGTTAAATCGGGTATTCTGGGAGCTGAGAATCTTTCCAGACAGATACGCCATGACACTTTTGGATGTGGCAACAATCTGAGACATACTGTACATTGCAAATAAATTACTACAGTGCACCTCCCCACCTCCCCATATAAATCTAATCTAGACCGAACAGGGCTTTAGGGTTTGTCCTATCCAGATCACAGATGTTCTCTCTGAAAAACACACAGATGCTATATAAAGATACCAGACAGACAGAGGCAGATCTTTCTTCCCTTTTTCTTGCTCCCTAGGATCACCTTTTTCTCTATCCACCTCATCCCACCTCTCCTATCCATTCCTGACCCATTGCAACTCCCAGTCATTAATCCCATTTCTAGTTACTCGTCCCAACACCTTCCCTCATTCATCTCAAACCTTTTTCCCTATTCGTTGCAACCTTCTCCTTTTCACACACCATCACTCTTGTTTCATCTCATCACCCTCAATCTCTCCCTCGCATTATTCATCCCAGCCCCATTAGTCACTCACCCCAACACTTTTAGTTCTCCATCCACCATTTTCCACCCTCAGGTTCCCTCCACAATAGAAACATGTAATAGAAACAGTAAACACTGCTGTTGTTAACATCTTGATACAGTGTCCATACAGTATGTGTATACAGTGAAAAAAAAATATATATATAGTATATTATATACACACACACAACGATCAGCCCTGACATTAAGTCCGCCCAATATTGAGTAGGTCCCCAATTTGACATCAAAACAGAGATACACTGTGTGTTTTGATGGCACCTTTCTATTGTAACCAGCATTGAGCTTTTTAGCTATTTTCTTTTAAGCTACATACACTAGCTTTTCTGTTGGCTCGGACTACACAGGCCAGCCTTCACTCCCCACATGCACCATCAATAAGCCTTGGCTTGCCCATGAGCCTGTCGCCGAGACAACGGTTTTCCTTCATTGGACCACTTTTGGTATTTCCTGAAAACTGCACACAGAGAAGATCTCACAAGAGCTGCAGCTTTGCATTTGCTCTTTCCCAGTCATCTAGCCATCACAGTTCGCCCTCTGTCACAGGACCTACAGTTACAATATCTCATTACAATGGCACCTGGAAGTGGGTGGGATATATTAGGCACCAAGTGAACCTTTTGTCCCTGTTGTTGAAGTGTTGAAAGCAGAAAAGGTTCACATCAACAACAGGGACAAAAGGTTCACTTGGTACCTGGAAGTGACTTAGATGTATTAGAAGGCAAGTGAACTTTTTGTCCCTGTTGTTGATGTGTTGAAAGCAGAAAAATTGGGAGATGTAAGGATTTGAGTGATTCTGACAAGGGCCAAAACTGTAACTCTCCTGGGATATTCCCGGACCTACCAAAAGTGGGCCAAGAAAGGACATAGTGTTTCATTAAATACCATGCTGTTCAGCCATTACATTAAAGCCACCTGTCTAATATTATGTCCTCCAGTCCTGGTGTCCTTCCACCTGTCCTAGTCATTTTAGTGTTTTCCCTGCTCTATCCCATCCACTTAATTTCAGACAAGGCTGTTAATTAGCAGATTATTTCCATCTAATATGCTGGGAGCTCAGACAACATCAAGCACAGAGTATCTGGCACCAAGACGTTAGCAGCAGATCCTTTAAGAACTGTAAGTTGTGAGATAGGTCCTCAATGGATACGTACGACTTGTTTGTCCAGCAAATCCGATAGATGCTTGATTGGATTAAGATCTGAGGAATTTGCAGGCCAAGTCAACACCCTGATCTCTCTGTCATGTTCCTCATAACCAACAATGTTTGCAGTGAGTCAGATAATCCTGCTGAAAGAGCCCACTGACATTAGGAAGTACTGTTGCCATGATAGGGTGCATTTGGTCTGCAACAATGTTTAGGTAGGCACTATGTGTAAGGAATATCTGCATGAATGCTTAAGGTTTAAAACCAGAACATTTCCCAGGGCAATACACACTTGTGTATGTACACGCACATGTACCCAGCCTTCCATGTGATGTAAATCAATGAGGTTTGGGTGCACATGACCTATATCGCTGGTTCACTGGTTGTCCTTCATTTGACCATGTATGATAGGCTCTTACCACTGCATATCAGGAACAAGACCTGCCATTTTGGAGTTGCCCTGGCCCAGTCATCTAGCCACCATTTACAGCATTCGGCCGACAACTTAAATTTTTATCTCATTATACATCTGAGCCGCTGAGGGTTAAGGGCCAAATAGTAGCAATTTCGTCTCGGTGGGGTTTGAACATAGGACCTTCTGATCGGTAGTTCCAGTGCTTAACCACTGTGTTAGCCCTGACCTCACCAATGCACTTCGGCCTTTTTCAAAGTCGCTTAGATCCTTACACTTACAATTTTTCCTGTTTCTAACACATCAACGGACTGTGCATTTGCTGCTTAATATATCCCAACCCATGAGAGGTGCCATTGTAATGAGTTAATCAATGTTATTCAATTGATCTCTCAGTGGTTTTATTATTGTGGCTGATCTCTATAATTAGTTTTACAAAGCCATTTATGTTCCTTTCACTTTCAAGCCACATTTAATAGAGCCTTTAAAACACCCAATATAGAGAGACAATAGAATCAATTCTAAATTGTTCACACTATTTGGGTCTGATATCGATGCTTACTGAGCCATCTAGAGCAATCTAAATGTACAGTATCCGTGTCAGCCAGGTTGTTTTTGTCCTCCTGCTGGTAAGGATGGAATTTGACAGCTTGACATCACATCATGACCTCGTCAATGTTAACATCATTTAAAGGTCTGACTTACCAGTTTAAAATGTAATTACATGGTAAACCATCTCTGTTCCACAGACCTGAGGGGAGGGAGAGGTTGGGAAAATATTCTTTAAAGTAAAACTTTCAAAATGTTCTCTTGAAATTTATTCAAGTTCCCCTGTGACAGCTTTGCATTTCCTCGCAAGGTTAAGAGATGGAATGGTGAAATGTATCCGCCTTTTGTGCTTTTGTGTCTCGCACAAATGAGTGCGCCTTCCTGCTGAGGCGTTATCAATGATTAATACTGTAATGATTAATATATGTAGCCTTTAGGCACTTCTGTATTCCATTTGATTTTATTTCAAATGGTGGTTGGCTTTACAACTTATTTTTGTCTACAGATTTTATTTACAGGAAGCTACAAAATACCTGCACTGTTCAGAAATCAGTCCTCATGAGACATGTCCAACATACTGAGGAAGATTTAAGTCTATCAATCTTTTCCTTAGTTTCATGCTAAGAAATTCCTTTTATTTGGAATCCAAAATGCATTTTCCTGAAAATCATAATAATCAACTGTTGATCTCATGTCAGTTTAAAATGAAAGATTACTGTGGTTGGTCTGATGTGGATGGTCTAACTAATGTCTGACAGGTCCAGAGTGCCAAGAGCTGCAGCAGAACCTAAAGGTTGTCGTTATGTTGGCACACATGACATCATGCCATAAAGGAAGCCAACTTATTTATTGAGGCAAAGTTGTAACTGCTTTATTGTGGTGATGTTAAATGTTTTTTGGTTATTTATCCGCTCTGTTGGTTATAACTTCGTGTTAGTAAAAGAATCAACACCTAAACGCGAAAAGGCTCGAAAGGCTCTAAATACGAGAGACGCTTTCTCAGCAGTGTAACAGCGAGGTGAGAAATGCAAATGTCTCGCAGGTGTGAAAATGTTCCCCGGCAGAATATCGCAAGACGTTATTCGCCATGGCAACAGATGATGTTACACGGAATGTAATTTCTGAAAACAAAATGGGGGTAAAAAAAAAACAGGTAAAGGCTGTTAAATAATGTAGATAGTAATAAAACACAGAGCTAAGACTAAATGCAGACAGATCCTCTAGAATCTCTGGGTCATTAACAGGAAAATTGATTCCGGTTGGGATGGATTTGGTCATGATGCATGTTTGGGGCAAATGTGCATTAATGTGCTGCTTTATTAAATATGCTGTTTCGCCTATTAATTCTGCTCATTTTCTTTTTTTTGGTGTTTATTTGCACAAATGACTACTGAATTTGATGAATTGTGCTTTGATTAGAGTGTGCATTGTGTTGGCCAATATGTGTGTGACAATGATTCTTGCTCCAAGAGTCACTCTTTCACTGTCTCAGTCCTGGAAGGCACCTGAAGGACTCTCAGACCATGAGAAACAAAATTCTCAGGTCTGATGAGACTCTCTGGCCACTCTACCATA
>JAOVVA010000052.1:8067149-8080357 GCA_028565275.1 Leiocassis micropogon | reverse complement strand
AACAAGTTTTGAACGGATATACGCACAACTTAGTTGGCATTCGGTTTGGCAAGGTTTGTTTGCTCGTATGTCAGAAATGATTATGTTATATATGTTTTGCTTATTTTATATACTGTATGTTTTGATAGTTAAGCCTATAATGGCAGTGTGTTAGAAAATACACAAATATACATAACAATCAATCCTTTTTCAGATTTTTAAGCACATCCTTTTATGCCATTCATCTAATTAAGTCTACATTAATCTGCATAGTTTATAAAAGCATAAATCATTGTATGATCTACTGTAGCATTCCATTAAGCACACTTTTCAGGAAAAAAATAATCAATTTGTACACCCCAGTTTGTTTGAATTTTGTTTAATTCTATGATTTTTGTTTCTGAATAAAATACTTCATCAAAATGGATCAGCATTGTGAAAAAAAAAATCCTCTGTAATATATTTCTACAGAGGAAATTCCCCAGTGTTGATATAACACTTAAGAGTGTTGAAGTAACAGCATAGTGTTTACATGGGTCCAGTTGGACTCCAATAAACTCTGAAAGTGTTAAATCAACACTGGGGACTTTACTGTGTAAACAGTGATAGGAATAAGGATTATAACATTTATTCAATGCAGCTCTTAGAAAATAGCAAATAGCAAAAAAAGATACTAAAAAGAAAAAAAACATAAATGGCTCAAAAGAATGCAACGTACAGTAGCTAAGTGGTTCTATTGTAAGGGATTAAAGTAAAAATAATTGTACACATAGAGACTGAAACAAATGGCCTAATCAACCGCTAACTGCAGAGAAGACATTAACCTTTGTATATAACCTGCTATTACAAAAGGCTGAATATACTGTAGAAATCCATTCTGGAGAGGTCGGAGAGATTTTCTTCTTCTCTGCTTTAGAGACTTTAGCACAAGCTTCCCAGGATGTACCCCGCCTCGTACCCTAAGTCTCCTGGGATAGGCTCCAGGCCCCTCGCAACCCTGTATACAGGAAGATAAAGAAGCACAGATGATTAGTACAGTAGGTGCGTGAGAGACTACCATATATAACCCATCTGTAAAGCATGAACAGATCCACAGAGCTCATTATTCACTGAATTTCGAGATAGGGGGAAAAAAATATTATTTTTTTTAGTCAAAAAAGAAAAAAAAAGTTTTGGTTTTCTTTTTAACCAGTAGAGAATGAGAAACTGGACAGTTTGAGGGTCAAGTTAAACACTGGGCAATTCTAGAATAACAACCAGTTCTAATCTACAAATAGCCCAGGAAAGAGGTTCACATTTCAACAGCTCATTAACCCTAAGTCTACTGACCAAGCTGCAATTGAGTGCTTTAAAACCCTATATATGGTAGAATGGCCCAGACCTCAATCCAGTTGTTTATCTGGGTTTCAAGACATGAAAACTAAAAACCACCCAAAAATTCTGTCATCTAACACATTATATTTAGCACAGATGGAGTGAGTGTATCCTGAGCTTATGTAGATTTCAAAGAGGTGTCTAACAGTGTTTGGATTTCTGTGCTGCTCTTTGCCTTCTGTGCCATTTTGGGTCCATCTGTACACCCTCTTAATGTCATACCGGCTGTGGGCAAAGGCACGGGATGCCAAAAACTGCCAGAAACTATGGAAATGTCTACCTAAAACTACAAGAGCAAAAATCAAAAGATAGATGCGATCATTAGATGCCCTTGTGGGGCAGTGGTGGCTCAGGCAGTTGAGGCTCTGGGTTGCTGATCGGAGAGACCTACCATGGCCAGGTTGCCACTATTGGGTGATGCCCATATAAGCGTTGCACAGGGAAGTGGGAACCATTGGCGTTGAGTGGACAGTGAAAGGGAGGACCAATTGGGGAACAGCCCATACCCACCAGAAGAGATCAGATTTTTATTCAGTTGCTCATTTCCTGTTTATTACCTGGTTCATCCCTATATAAGCACATAGTTTTCTGTTATTGTTGCAAAGTGTTACCGACCTCTCCTAAAATCAGTTTTTCCACCTATTTCCCTTTTCTGTGCCTAAATCTCTGGATTGCATTATACAAAGTTATTTTCCTGAAATGCAAACATTGGGTCCCATAACACTTCAACTTACAAAAGTGAGAATATATTTGACTGTTGTTATTAGTGAGACATCTGTGGGAAGGGTAATCTGGGAAAGGTTTCTGCCACGTCATTAACTAGAGAATGATTAGCTTTTTTTTTTAATGAAACACAGTATCATGAGTAAAGTCTGATTTAATTCACAGCAGAGCAAAACAGATTACATTTACACTCCTGTGGCCTTACATACGTATGTAAAAAAGAACATAAAGAAAATATAAGCATGTTTTATAGGCTTCAGCAGTGTAACATTATATGACTAAACCTATTAATTATTGAATACCAGTGTTTGAATCAGGCCCCTTATCCCCAGTGAAGCAAAATCTTAATGCTTTAGCATACCAAGACATCTTGGACAATGCTATGCTTCCAACAGTTTGGGGAAGACCTTTTTCCATTCCAACATGACTGCGCCCCAGTGAACAAAGCAAGGACTATAAAGACGTGGTTTGATGTTCGGTGTGGAAGAACTTGACTGGCCCTAACACAGAGCCCTGACCTCAACCCCATCGAGCACTTTTAGGATGAACGGGAACAGAGATTCTGAGCCATGCCTTCTCATCCAGCATCAGTGCCTGACCTCATAAATGCTCTACAGAATGAATGGGCATGAATTCCCACGGAAACACTCCAAAATCTTATGGACAGCCTTTCAAGATGAGTGAAGCTGTTACAGCTGCGAAAGGGGGACCAACTCCATATTGAAGTGTATGTATTTGGATAAAAAGTGATTGCAGGTTTGCCAAATACTTTTGTCCATAAAGTGTATCTGATATAATCACATATTTAAATACAAACTGGCAAGAAAAAGGACAAACAGGACAGCAGAATGAGACAGGGTGACTGCTTATGCCAGATGCTATTCACTGTATATGGATAACAAATTATCCTCCATTTAAAAGCGATCTGCAACAAACCATAGTGCAAAGTTATATAAATCTCCTGCAAGCAGCACAACATACATACAGCTGGACAACTTTGTGTCTTTTTCTTTAGGTAAACACGAGGTGCTACACAAAAACTTTGTTGGAATAGGATCATTAGGATCATTCAGACCGCAAAGTGGCAAATACAGTCCATCGAATCATTGGTGTCCAGCTACCAACCATGGAGGACGTTTACAATAAACACTGTCTGTGAAGTGTGAGATGCATTATCAAAGATACCTGTCACCCGCACCAATGGCATGTTCAACCTTCTCCCACCATGCAGGCATTACAGGTCCCTTGTGACTCATACAAACAGACAGAAAAATAGTTTTTTCCCTGTGACTGTTACCGTACTGAACAGCACATCATGGCATAATAACCACTACACTACTGCACTGTCTCTTTCACTTTATATCGCACTGCATTATCTACTGTGCATCTTTGCACCATCCATAATTTATATTGCTGTCATTGCACTACTGTATATTCCCCAAACGTATATCCTGTTTAGCAGGATACTTATCTCCTTGACATGACTTCACCACTGCATTCCTCATTGTTTGCACAATGTAGAGGCACAAAATCCAAGTTGCTTGAAGTCCAGTCCACAGCCAGTGATAATTTCGGGTGCCTACCAGGAGATTTTAGAGTACTTCATGTTTCCATCTTCTGACAAGTTTTATAAAGATGATGATTTCTAAAACTGTTGGAACAAAAGTGTTTGGGCCAGCCAACATGCCTGACCCAAACACCATAGAGAATCTATGGCTATTGACAAATGGAAGATGAGAAATACCCAACACAGCAATACAGACGAGCTGAAGGCTGCTATCAAGGCAACCTGGTCTTTAATAAAGCCTCAGCAGTGCCACGGGCTGATCGCTTCCATGCTATGTTCCACTGATGCAGTGATTCATGTCAAAGGAGCCCTGACCAAGTACTGAGTGCATAATTGAATATAAGTTTTCAGATTTTTATACTGTAATTTTTTTATTGATCTTAGGAAATATTCTAATATTTTGACATACTGTACTTTTGATTTTCATGAACTATATGTTGTAATTATCAAAACTAAAACAAAGGCTTGAAATATTTCACTTTATATAAAACTAGAATATATTAGACTTTCGCTTTTTTTTTTTAATTCCAGAAAAAAAAAAAATTTTTTCTTTTAATGATATGATTTTTCGAGGTGCACTATACTCAGAAAATTGGACATTGGTGGCTCAGAGGTAGGTTTCTCGCCTGCCATGTGGAAGGCCCGGGTTTAATTACCATACAATGCTCAAGCCCCGGCCAAAGGATGCAGATCCAGTCCCAAGCTAAAGGATAAAATAGGGAGGGTTGTGTAAATAGGAAGGGCATCTGGCATAATCGAAGGGTCCGCTGTGGCAAAAGACCAACAACAACACTGTGCTCAGCAACCAAAACATCAACCAATAGGACAAACACGTTGCTAAAATTCTATACACTGAATATTGCGAAAACTGGATGCAAGTGCCCAGAAACACAAAACATAAAAGCTGGAGAGCTGAATAAGCCCAATTAGCATAAATACTCCAATTCAAAAATGACTCAATTTAAAGACCAGTGAGGCGTACTTATATCATCACAAAGCTCTGCAATACAAACCGCATACAAAACTAAACCACATTAACTCTGCACAAATGCACAGAGATCCAAGCACAGATGCACGCTGAGAGAGAACAGCATAAATATGTAAAAACGACATCCATCGAGTCGAGCCATTGTAAGAAATCACGGCTCCATGCTGAGGACGGATTGTTCACACGGTGCAACAACAACACTCAGAGCAAGCTTTTTCACTTTTTCACTGAGGTTCAGAAATGCAGGCATTTACTGGAAATCTACTTTAAAGAATTCCAGAGCGTTCAGACCCAATTCTACATTCACGCACAGGCTGTTAGGAGAGCAGAAGGAGAGCAATTCTCTGGCAGCACAGTACGTATCAGCCTGTAACAATCTGAGAGACAATGAGTCACACACACACATGCACGCGCGCACACACACACACACACGCAGGCACACACACACACACACACAAAAAAGCTAGGCTTTTTTTTTTTTTTTTTTTTAAACCACAAGAGGGCACTCTCTGGCTGTTTGCATCATGAAAGTTCCAAAAAGGAAAAGAGTTCCAAAAAGTGAACAAGAAGCGGCAAGAATTCCAGTCACAGTTCAGATATTGCAAAAAAGACCCCTAACTGACTTGTTAATTCAACAGATTGTGTTGTTATTGTGTTGTTATTGACTAAAACTCCCTTGTTCTTGCATTATTTTATTATTTTGACAAAATGAGTTTGTACACTAATCAGCCATAACAATATGCCTTTGTGCCACCTGGGCAGTTCTGGTCCCTCAGGGTATGACTCTGCAATACCTCTGGTCGTGTGCTGTGGTGTCTGGCACCAGGATGTTAGCATTTGATTCTTTGGCGGCTGTGGGTTTCACTGTGGGGCGTCCATGGATCGGACTTGTTTGTCTGGTTCATTCCGTGGATGCTCAGTCGGATTGAGATCTGGGGAATTTGGAGGGAATTTGCCTGATAATGCTAAGACCCATACACTGTGTATTCTAGTACCTTTCTATCTTGACCAGCATGAACGATTTTAAGGATTTGTGCCGCATCTGCCTTTGTGTGGTAATGCACACCTTCAAAAAAGTTTAACTTTTGTCTCAAGAATACTTGCCCAAAAGTCTTGGGGAAAATCCAGATGTGTTTTGGCGAATGTGAGACGAGCCTTTGTGTTCTCTTTGGTCAGCAGTGGCTTTGGCCTTGGAACTCCATTCCCATGGATGGCCGTTTTTGTCCAGTCACTTTCTTATTGTTGAATCATGAACACGGACCCTAACTGAGGCGAGTGAGGCCTGCAGTTCTTTAGATGTTGTGCTGGGTTCTTTTATGAGCTTGTGGATGAGGCGTCTTTGTGCTTTGGAGTAATTTTACACCAGACACTTCTGCGAAGGTTCACCACTGTTCCAAGTTTTCTCCATTTGTGAATAATGGCACTCATCGTGATTTGCTGGAGTCCTTAGTCCTTTGTAACCCTTTCCAGACTGATACATGTCAATTACTTTGTTTCTCATCTGTTCTTGAATTCCTTTAGATCACGGCATGATGTGTTGCCCGTTGAGATGTTTTAGCGTGCTTCACTTTGTCAGACAGGTTCTATTTAAGTGATTTCTTGATTCAACTGGTCTGGCAGTAATCAGTTCTGGGTGTGGCAAGTGAAATTTAACTCAGCAGTTAATTACATTCACGATTGAGCAAGTGGGGCGGGGTTGGACAGTTTTTTTTCCTTTAATAAGTTAAATAATTTTAAAACTGCATTTTGTGAATTTAATTGATGAACTGAATCAAAAACACAAATACAAATATGAAAAAAAATTTAGGAAGCGGCAAATACTTGTCCATTTTCCTTTTATATACCATATATATATATATATATATAGCAGGTGAAAGTAATAAAAAAGAATAAAATGGTGCATAAATGTTAGCTATACCATTCATACCAGTATATATATATCAGTGACACCACTCAAAGATTATATGAGGGATGATAAAAGCCTCCCTGTTAGTATTCTCCTTATCCATGCCAGATCTGGAGCCCGTCACAGAAATACTGGGTATGAGGCAAGAATACACCCTGCATGGGATCCATCCTGGCACACTGGACAATGTGCGCATTCATACAGTACATTCATTTACACTTAGGGCCAATTTAGAGTAGTAGCATGTTTTTGGAGATTTAAAAATCCACTGGAGAACCCTATGGAAATGCAGACAGGCTCAGAGACATGTGAAACATTCTCCACGCTGTCAGTAACCCAAGCTCAGGCTCAAACCTGGGACTCTGGAGCTGGGCGGCAGCAAAGCGACAATAATTCATTTTAGGAAATGATTACACCTTCCAAGGTTCATCTGATGAGATTCCAGGCATCGTGAGACTAAGAGACAGCATGAAGAAATCTCGAGTTAGAGATACAAGCGGAGAGAGATGGAGGAAGACACAGAAGGCTCTCTGCCAAGAAGATAAACAGTTTCAAATAAAAGCTCAATTGACCAAGTGATGGGCCGCCATATTACAAGCAAGTGCAATGATTTGTGAAGTGCAAAGCTAGAAATATTTTATTGTATTTGTTTTTTATTATCCACATTATTATTTCATTGCTACATTCTGTGCAGTTTATTGAAATCTCACTTCACTTTGAGGTGAGTGTTAATAGGTTACTCATATTACTTACAATATATGAGGATTTAGAGGAAAGCGCAGAAACGTTATTTCTTAAAAAGGGTGTGAGAAAAAAAAAATCTGCAGAAAGCTTTTATCATTTCGAGCGCTTTGTTCGGTCTTGTGGCAGTTAAGAAATGTGGAGTTGATTGACAGCTGAATAGCGTAGAATTGCAGGAACAAAAGGGACACAGCTATGGCCTGATGTCTATGTGTGTGTGTATGTGTGTGTGAGACTGAGAGTGAGAGAGAGAGATAGAGCGAGAGCGAGAGAGCTCCCCTGCAGAGAGAAAGGTTGTGTAATGTGATAATGCCACATTCCAAACACATTTGCCACGCGACAGCAGCAATATGATCCACAGAAAAGAACAACACCCACACACTTACATGTTTGATTGCTCTATCTTAATTCACAATCTCTAATCTTCTGTTCTCTGCCTTTTATCTTTCTCTTCCGTCTCCTGCCTTGATGTAGTTTTACTTCGTTGAACGTCTCTTTACTGTACACTTTCTTCGTCTTCCTGATGTCTCCTCCGTCTCATGCAGGTTGACAGGAAAGGGTCTGGGTTCCAGGCTTCATCGATTCAGCTGAGATCATGGATTATGTCCGGTGTATAAATTAGTTAATCTAATGGAACTGACTGATTAAACTTGACAAATAAAGACCACTAGGTGGTGTGCTGGTGTTGTGCTGGATGGGTTTCATCTATTCAATACTGACTAGTATTAAATGGAATAGTAAATACAGCATACTAAGTTCTTCTTCCACTTTTTTTTAAGTGGTAATTGTTTATTAAGGCTTTGGGCTATGCATCAGAATGTTGTGAGCTTAAACCCCAGCTGCAGCTGAGCCCTGTCTAGGGTCACTGTATCCATCAGCTTTATTCTACTTCTACTGTAAATTGGTCAGAACTTTCTATATCTTAACTGAGGACACAAAATCAGTCTGTCTGGTGTCTTTGGCAGTCCTTAGGCATTTGCCTGAAATTAAACCTTTGACATAAATGTAATCAAAATGTTGAGTAAAAATTAAATTATGAGAAGTTATGGGCCAGATTATAAAACAAAAAGTTTTGAAAAAACTGCACATGTGTCAAACTGTGGGCGCGTCTTAAATCGACCGTTGGACAGAATTTAATGAAATCTTAATGTTGAGTAAAAGCAATGTTATACCAATAGATATTAATTAGAAAAGCTAAACTGAATATTTTTACAGGGATTAGTTCATAATTTCCCCGCTGAAATAACAGCGCTGAAGTGGTATAAGTGAACCCAGAGGAACAAATAGTAGAGACTCTCATGTTACCCTCAGCCATGAAGGTAAAGTGGACAATAATCTAATCGCATTCCAGAGCAGCTTTTGTATTTGTCCACAATTTAGGGATGGCACAGTGGGTTATTGGTATATACGTTTTCTCACAGTTGAGGGTTCGAATCATATCTGCATGTAGTCTGCATGTTCTATACATGCCTGGTGGGCTTCCTCCATGTACTCTGGTCCAAAGTACTCTGGTGCATGATGGTCCATCATTGACTGATTGGTGAATCCACAGCGTATGAGTAGGTGTGAAAGTTGGGGTCCTCAGCAAAATACCTTTTATGTCATTTGCAATGATGGCTTTAATGAATTAATTGATGGACGGATGATTTTAGACTGTCACTAGACTGTTACAGAATACTAACAACAGCATCAAGGAGAAATAAAACACATTTTACTGATAAAAGATTTATGAAGAAGTAGCAGTCTTAAAGGTATACTGAAATTCTTTCCAGTAGATGGAGCAAAGCGATGACCTGACTCAAATCAAAATACACAGAAATAGAGTCAGAAGAAATGAGTGTGAAAACAAGTGAGAAAAGTATGAGGCTACTCAGTGTCTGAGAAGAAGATCCACTCCATTACAGCGACACCTTGAAGAAGCACCTAATGGACCTCAGCCAACAGATTTTTCCAAGCAGATCTAGGATTTTTTTGTTGTTGTTGTTGCCAGTTTTGATGTGTGATTGTTTGAAATTTGGTGGTCAAAGTACTCAGATCCTCATGAAATATCAAAATCATGTTGTGATTTGTAAACGTTCTAGCCACCAGGCATCCATCAGATAAGGAGCTTTGGAATGGGTTGTCCTTCTGGACAAGAAGTACATCGGTTGGGGTGTGGTCATGGTAAAGGGCCAGAGTTAAGCCCAAATAGCCCAAATAACAGTTTCTTAGGACAAAAAAGTCCAATTAAGCTGAATTCTGGTGGGCTGTAGCAATCTAGATTTTTTCAGTTCTATAAAAGTCTATTTATTGTTCTTACAGTCTTTTGAAGATGTTAGTAACCCTCTTTTTTGTATTTGTGTATAAAGTTAACAAAAAGCATATGATAATAACAACAGCATCAAGGAGAAATAAAACACATTTTATTGATAAAAGATTTATGAAGATCTTTATAATATAGCAAGTCTTAATATTAGGCAAATACAACCTGAGACAAACAACATTTCTTAGAAGAACAACATTTTTTTTCACTGTGCTATTATTTATTTAATGAAAATGAAGCAAAAAGAACAAAAAAACATGAAGCAGAAAGCTTCTTCTGTCTAAAGGGAACATGGAGGCATAATTGAGGCTTAACAATTGCATCTAATCAAACAAATCAAACAAGCTGAACAAGAATTCTAGAAAAATGCCATATAGACAGATGAGACAAAAGTGGGGTTGTTAGACTTAATGCCCAGTGCCATGTTTGGCGAAAACCAAACACCATATTTGAGCAGAAACACCTCATACCCACTGTCTAGCATGGTGGTGGAGAAGTGATTATTTGGGCTTGTTTTGCAGCCACATGACCTCGACACCTTGCAGTCATTAAGTCGACTATAAAAGGCGCTGTATACCAAAGTATTCTAAAGGCAAATGTGAGGCCATCTGAAGCACAGCATCAGAATGGCTGGAAACCAAAAGAATCAAGGTTTTGGAATGGCCTAAATGTTGTGGCGGGACCTTAAGCGAGCTGTGCATAAGCAAATGCCCAAAACCTCACTAAATCGAAGCAATGCTGTAAAGAAGAATGGGCTAAAACAATGTATGATAAATTCATACAGGAAAGTATTACTTCAAGTTATTGCTGCTAATTTTTTTTATTGTTGGATCCACAAGCGATCAATCATGGGGGGTATTACTGTAAGTATTGTTTTTTTTCAAGTATTTGTTTGTTTTTGGTTTATGTGTAATGTGTACAGTAGTTTGCAGAATGGTTACTGGTTCAGACAGCTGTGTTTTAAAGCCACAGTAAACATATTGGGTGGAGGAAATATGGAACATGTTGCCTCAGTGGCAACGGCTTTTGACACCAAAGCAGGAAAATAAAATTCCCTCATTTTTTTCCCAATAATTTACTAAAAAAGATGAATGAATGCTTTTTTCTCATTAAAGACTACCAATTATGCTTTTAAACAGGTAATCATGCCTGATTCGTTATGTCAAATATCATTAAAGTATGTTATTTAAACTGAACCGAACAAATTTGTGCAAAAAACATCCAGTCCAAATGATGCATGTGCTTAAGAAAATGATTCTTACACTAGCAGTACTACTGTGTTTCGGTGTACTTGGTGCCTGCTTGTGTTTGCGTTGTACATTTATTTGTGTGTGTGTGATTAGACTAGGCTTGGTGAATAGATCGAAATTAACCATTAAACCATCTTGGGCTCGTGTTTCTGCTCTCACTGGCTTATACATGACATATTACTGCAGACCAATTATGGAAGACAGTGAGAGGGCACTCTTAATTAGAGGCACACTCTTCCTGGTCAAATTTTAACCTTAATTCTCTCTCTCTCTCTCTCTCTCTCTCTCTCTCCAACCACATTCAATATCAAAAAAAAAAAGTTTTCAAAAAAATCTATTATTTAAAATGAAATCATCAGCAATTGTATTGTGCAGTACTCCTGAGAAGCATATATAAATCTAATTCTTATTGGAACACTGTTCAAGCTTGCATTTCAAGACTTACAAAATCTATAGGGTGTGCTGTAGGGATTGTGTTTACAGACTGCTGGCAAAAGTTGATATACAAGTTTTTGGAGGCTGCACATCATGTTCTTGGGTTACAGCGTCTGACCGTAAAATCCACTTTTTGTCTATAGTTTCAGTAAGCATATAGAGGAGACCTACAACTGAGGTCAGAAGTTTACATGCACTCATTATGAACATGCATGCCATGACAGTATTGGGCTTTACAATGATTTCTTTGAACAGGTCATTTTTTTTCTGGGGGAGAATGATTGTACAACTTACATCTTTAATTAAAAATATATATATAATTTGGTGTACAAGGCTTCCAACTTCCTGTTAGTAATGATGATTGAATTCAGCTGGTAGCTTCTCTGTGCCAACATAAAGAAGGGTTTATTTAACACTTGCTAGATTGACCAACAAACAGGACAATGGGAAAGACTAAAGAGCCTTTTCTAAACAACCAAGATCATTTTAAATAATTGTATGTGCATAAGTATAAGCTATGAGGGTGTAGCCACTTTGGAATAAGACCCTGAGCTGAGAGGTTGCTCAGGAACAACCCAGCAACCACCAAGGCATAGGCTTGCCATTAAATCACTATCTTTTTTTTTTTTACTTGAAAGGCAACTGTTCAAGAAAGGAGCCCCTGCTCCAAAATCAATACCTATCAAGCTCAACTAAAATCTGACCACATGGACAAAAAGCTTTCTAGAGGATGGTTTTAACTAGTGGTATGTTTGAGGGAGTAAAGGAGAGGTATTCAACATATAAGCATGGTGCTGGTGGCATAATGCTTTGGGGTTATTTTGCTGCCTGTGTGACTTGATAAAATAATAAAGAAGAAGAGCTACCTAAGGAATTCTTCGGTATGGCCTTAAATTGTCAAATCTTGGACAAAGTTGAGTGTTCTAACAGGGCATTGACCCCAAACACACATCAAAGCCGGTTGTGGAATGGATAAAGCAGACTAACAATAAGATTGGTGCCTTAACTCTATTGAACATTTTTTTGACTGTGCTTAAAAAGTCACATTTGTGCCATAAAAACTACTTCCCCACTATGGGACGAATAAAGAAATATCTTGTGGCTACATAAAGTGTCTGATAAAGGTGAAACAGGACATTTAACCAACTATTAGGTATGGACTGAGTATTTTGTAATCTGTGTTGGATTAAAAATCAGAAAATGCTAAATTAATTAGAACTTGTGCAATTGCAGTCCTGGCTATTTCTTGTATCGAAGATGTATGTTGTACAAATCATTCTACCAGTTTAAAGAAGCTTGTGAAAGCCCAGTATTGCCATAATATCCATGTTCATGATGAATGTATATAAACTTCTGACAATAAAGCAGGACTAAACCCTGGATGAGAAGCCAATCCATCTCTAGACAAGATGCATGTATACAGTATACTGGGCTAACAGTATACTAACTATTATCATGTTAACACGTTGTTCGGTGCCACTTGGGGTTTCAGGGTCAATCATGGTCTCAGGTTACTGTGAGTTTTTAGTTAATGTGGCTTTTCTCTGGTTTTCATGCACTTCAGTGTGACTGAGTGTACAAATCACACATGAGTGTATGCATCTTGTCTAGAGATGGATTGGCTTCTCATCCAGGGTTTAGTCCTGCTTTATTGCTCAAATGAAAATGACACAGTTTAAGATTTAAGAATGGTGTACTGCATGACAGGTGAGAGTACGAAAAATAATATAATAATAATGATAATTGGTTACAATAGGTTGAGTTATTTGAAATGTTAAAATGCAAATGAAAAAAAAAAATATATATATAAAACATTATACATTCAAAAAATTATAGTCTAACCTAATTAAAACAGAACAGATTAATTAAAACATGAGGGTCGCCCATTGTTCATCCTTCAGGATTTTTTATTTAACCACAAAACCACCATTAACAATGTGTGT
>JAOVVA010000052.1:8050829-8061273 GCA_028565275.1 Leiocassis micropogon | reverse complement strand
TATATATATATTCCAATTTTAAGTTAGACTTCATAACACTGTAGATAGATAGATAGATAGATATACAGGGATATGAAGTCTAGCTTATATATATATATTCCATATATATAGCTTATATATATATATTCCAATTTTAAGCTAGACTTCATAACCCTGTAGATAACAGTAGAGCAGAGCAGAAGCACAGTAATCTGTAATGGAGATGGAAATGAACTTCGAGATGGGTGCGTGAGTGGCGCGCGACAACCGGGAAAAGCTCTCGCGCCTCTCATCCCGCAATTTTTTTTAGGCCACTTACGCTCGCGCTGGCAACCCGCGTCGCCCAAACAACGACCGGTGTCCCAGAGGGAGACGAGCGTTGCTGTGGAAACGTCAACAGTGGCGCGAGCCGACGTAGAGGCGGAGTAGGCGCAATCGAAGCGCGCGTCTCTGCAGGAGAGGATGGAGCTCTGTGAAGAAATAATGCAGGACAAAAAGCTGAAGGAGAGCAATCAGCAGGGATTCACTCACACTCACATGTTCTTTTAGGAGTGCATAAATGTGTCCAAGAACTTTCAAACAACTGTTTCTCCATCTATGTATATGTTTTTATATTTACATTTACATTTGAGGCAGATGCTCTTATCCAGAGCGACGTACAAAAATGCTCTAAAGTTTTGGACAGATCCTTACACTGGTTACTAGGTTACTAACATCATCAATCAAACATGGTCGGGAAAGTTTTTTGTTTGTTTTCTTGTTTGTTTGTTGTTTGGGAGGATTATCCCTAAAATCTAAGAAACAGACATAATTTTCCAAATTGGCATTATTATTAAATCTACACGTTGTTGGATGTTGTTTGGTTGGTTGATAGTTTTGAGAAAGCACAATAGTTACCCTTTAAACACATGGCACTAAATATAACTCTTAAACATTTTTAAAAACCCCTTATCCTTATAAAGTGTTTCGATTCCGCACAGGTTGTACACGGTTCTGCGCGTCATTTCGATGAACAAGCAATAAAAGTAAAATTAAGTGCATTTCATTTAAGCTCACACGCATTTATTTACGCATTTGCGCCTGTGCATAAGATGTAACACACTTGGGCTGTGAATCTAAATCACAAAACACCAGACTCTAAGTCAGTGCACAAAAAAGTGATGAAAGTGATGAACAGCAGGGTGTGTGTATGTGTCCGTGTGTGTCTGTTTTATATATACAGTATATATAGAAGTAATTAGGCTGTAGGACTCACCATTGCGCAGGCAGGACGGTTGGAGCAAGGCGCGAGCTGGAAGCGCGACAGTCCCGGGAGCTCGCGACAGAAAACCTTTGGGGAGGAGGAGGAGGAGAGCTGCACGAAATCAGAGTCTCGTTCTGCCGTTCAGGTGGCGGAGGCGGTCGGGGCGGTCACGTGACGCGCTGTGCCGTTGGACTCCAGATGCGCAACAGCTGTCCTGTCCTGTGCTGTTCGCTTTGTTTCAGGGTTTTAACGCACTGCCGCGAGTGATCCAGCTGGAACTGAAGTGCACACGCGTATGTGCGTGTGTGGTGTGCGCTCGCGCGCGTGTGCGTGTATCTGTGTGTGTCCGGGATGACACCAGTGCGCACCTGTTGCATTGCGCACTGACGAGTCGTTAATGTGTAAGCCCAGTAGAGACACTTCAGAGGCACGATGTGTTCACTGAGCTGATCTGGTGAGGGGGGAACATGCTTATACTGCCACCCCCCAAACTCAGGGGTAAGTGGAAATGTGCATTCCTTCGAGTGACACATTAACGTTAACATTACTTCTGCGCACAAATGACAAGACACACGGACTGCTGTCAAGAGACACTTTTTTTTATTACCACACAATTTTTTTGCTCCATGTTTTTTTTTTTTCTTTTGACCCTGTTAGAGGTGGATGTATAGGTGGGGTACATGACATTGCAAGTGCACAGGACCAAATAACAATTATTTAAAAAAAAAAAAAAATCATAAACATATATAGGGCTCAGAATTGTGTGGTATAGAGTAACATATACTTTTATTTCCGGCACAAACTTGGCAATATGATGAATGGAATTTCATTTTCTTTTAACCAACTAGACAAACATGTCTGAGCAAAAAAGGATTGGTCGCATAGGCAAAGAAACAGCCCAGATAGGGATGAACCTGTGTTTTTATGGTTGTTTTTAGTTGTTTCACTGGCAAGGCTTCCCAATAAGCACATGTACTTTTTAAATCGTCATTGATCTCTGCTGTGTTGCCGATACGTACTGTATCTGTGCCGCTTGAGTTTTAAGGGTTTTAAAAGAGACACTGTTAAAAATGTTTATCTTGATCAATATGTATTATGCTACAGTACATTAGATCCATTGATACATTTTGCCCTGTTAGTATAGTGGGCGTATCATCATCTTTTTTGCAGAAGGACATAATTTGATTCTCAAATGGGAATGCACTCTCACTACCAGTCCCAAGCCTGGATAACACTTGCGTGGGTTGCATCAGAGGCATAAAAACTCGTGCCAAATCAAATTTGCAGACTGACAGATGCGACCCCTAATAGAAGCTGCAACTTATCCCTACTACGTTTTAGCATTTGCTAAATTGATGGGCTTGAGTTTATCTCTGGATTATCCTCTTTAATGTTTGGAGCACATGTGAGACACCTCAGGTATTGAATCAACACCAGTACATCTAACACTCTCCTGCTGTCCTGTCTCGTTAAAGTGAACAATCATTTGTGTGTGTGTTTTAGACATTTTAACTCAACATACTTTATGTCTGTGTGCCATGAAACTGGATTGTTACGTGTTAAACTTTTGTCCTGAAAAAAGAAAAACGCTGACCTGTAAAATGAGAACTGTAATTAGTTAAATATGCATTATATGGAATGTACAATTCTAGGGATAAAACACACTAAAGGTGATAGAATGATAAATACAAGGTGCACTCAAGTCAAACTGGGACTTTTAAGGAAATTTCTGTTAAATGAAGGGGTAAAATTGACTGACAGAACACATTGACTTCAAGCTGGGTACAGTGATGAGGCTCTTAGCCGCAGTAAAACATTTGTATGGTGCAAACATTTTAAAGAACACCCTACATCGGTGAATAACTTCGTTTCCATGAACATTCAGCGAGTTGAGTGCATGAGCCTTAAAAAAAATTGACAGATAATTTGTCACCAACTTGCAAGGGAGACACGTCTGTCTGTGGGAACTGTACACACGATCATTCCCCAACACCACTTGCACATTACAGGAACTTGGCTGGAAGTTATCGTCACATCCCCCATGCAGTCCTGACATCTCTCCAAGACATTTCCACATTCATTAAAGGAGTTCCTAAGAGGCCAGTATTTCAGACATGAATCAGACATGAATCATGGCTCCCAAAAAAATTTCTACCTTAATGGTATCCAACACTATGTTACACTAATTTAATGGGATAAGTGAATTACTGTAGCAGAGGATTACATAGAGGAATAAAGGGACGATTTACTCATAACTGTGTTGTTATTCTGCAGAATCAAAAGTCCCGAGTTTGACTTGAACACCCCTTGTAATAAAGGTACAGCACATAAGGGCACTCTTATATTTTGTAGATTTTGTATCATGTGAACAGTTTGGTACTATACTACTATGTAAATGTACATGCATTTATTTCCATCTCCTGGTGTACATTTGGTGTGGTTTCAGGAATGCTTGTTGTCAGTTTATATTCTTTAATAGAGGAAAAGCTTCATAGGTGCTCACAGTTAGCCAGTGCATATCCCTCTATCTCTCTAATTCAACCATAAAACACAGCAACATCCCACTTTATTAGCCTCAAGTCTCCAGCATAAAGATTCTAATTATCATTCTTGTGCATTCCTGTACAGTCTGAATGCAATATGAGGCATGGTATATCTAAAAATCGACACATCTATTATTGCAATAAAGGATTGTTTGTATGTATGTGTGTTTGTATTATTTGTTTTATGATGACTGAGCAGGACGTATGCACTTCATTGTGCTAGTTTTTGCACTTGTTTCACGTGACTTGAAGCCGTTAAAACCATTAGTGCTGATACTTTGGTTTATTAGGATGTGATGAGACGGTTGGCTTTTCCATGGAGATCCGCCAAACCAAACAGGTCAAGCAGCATTGTTAGGTCATTCAGGTTACTCAACAATCTCATTGCAGAAGTGCAATAAATATTTAGATATAAAGATACACGCACGTTTGTCTTAATATTCTTGTGAGGATGCTCCATTTCCATATTTCATGGTTACAATGAAAATAAATTTCTCATTTTCTCACATAAAGAGGCCACTAAGAATCATGGATTATTTTTTCTACGGCAGTATCAGGCCAGGAGATTACCTCTGAAAATGTCTTTCTTTCCTCTCCTGCAAAGCTTATTTTTTAAAAGACAGCATGTGTGTAGTCTGAGTGTGTAACCTTATCACTTCAAATTAATGCAAGTCCTACAAACAGCGTTTCCTGTGCTTAATGTAGTGATCTGGGCTCTGTGGGTATTGGAAAATTCTAAGTAAAGAGATTTAGAAAAAAAATGAGACGCTTGAGCGGCAAGAGAGGCATTTATATTACATATTGTTAATTTCACCTCAGTCGAACAGTTAAATAACATAGTGTTCTTCCTCTTTTCACCTGATACCCTGTTCTCCTGTATGCAGTATGTGGATGTGTGTGTGTACACGTGGGTGGACGCGAGGGTGTGCAAAGTGGTGTGGATGAAAGATCTACAATTAATCGTTTAAAGTTACTACAGGTTGATGGATAAACGCTGAAGCTCTTGAGGAATAAATGAAAAGACCTTTCGGGTGATGAACTAGTGGTAGATGTTAAGGTGTTCATGTCTCCTGTAAAAGAGTCTACAGACTGTACCAAAAAACACTAGAGTTATTCTGGCTGGTTGTAGCGCCTAGCCTTACAAGGGTTGTTTTTTAATTTTAATGTCCTTTAATTCATTTCAACCCATCAGTGATTCCTGTTACTTGCTCCTTACAAGAGCTTACCCACTGTCCTCATGTCCTCAAAGTGCCATATATATCTTTTACCATTATCCCCAAAAGAGACTCTGTGCTTGCTTAGAACAGCTTGTGCAAGTTGTCCTCACCCTCTCCTGAGACGCCAACGGTCTGGCAGAATACCACTGAAGCCCACTAAAAATCCTTTTCCAAAAGGACTAATATTTGCAGGAGGCACTTGTAACAACAGAAACTCCAGAGCATCCTTGTGCAAGGGCTTTAATAATTGAGGTAGATGGAAAACCTCATTAAACATTTCAGATAGTTTTAGAATTTATCTGAAAACAACAGTTGCTGAGACTTTGCAACTAATGAATGCCTATTAACTGTTTTTTATAATGAGAAGTTGGAAGTGACAGACAGAATTATGTAGGCATAAAGCAGAAGAAGCAGAAGAAACCTTTGTTTGTGACACATACTTCATATTCAATGAAATTCCTGCAAAATCCATCTTGTTAGCTCTTGTTAGTTCTGGAGCAGACAGGGTTAAGAGACTGGCTCAAGGGCCCGACAGTGGCAACTTTTCAGAGCTGGGGCTTGATCTTATGATCAGTAACCCGGAGTTAATGTTATAGCCACCATTATAGTTTCCCTCACCACTGGTGTCCACCAGCTTGCTTCACCATGTCAGGAACTGACAGATTTCTGACCATAGCCTGTTACAGCAGCCGTAACAATTGAGAACTATCCACTTTAACTCAATATGAGAGTAAGTCTTCACGTTTTAGAAAATCAAGCTGATAATTTGCTTCTAAGAAAGATGGATGCTGTGAACTAGGACTTAACAGAGACGTACAATAAAAAAAAATGAGGATTTAGACCTAGATTCTTAATGGCCAAACAAGATGCAGAAGTAGCGAGAATAAAATTTGACACAAGAGAGAAATCTTAAGATGAGCCAAACTCAAAAGGCAATTAACTTTGGATAATTGGATTATAACTCATTTCATTTCATCCAATTGGGCAGCATAGCGGCATAGTGGTAAGCATTTTGGCCTTGCACCTTTAGGTTCAAGGGGTTCCAGTGCCACCTTGTGTTCTGTGTGCATTAAGTTTGTTTGTTCTCCCAGTGCTTGATGGCTTCTTCCTACAATCTAAAGACAAACAGATTAGGCTAACTGGTGTTCCCACATTACTTTCTGAATCTTGACTGTGTCTGCCCTGCGATGGATTGGCACCCTGTCCAGGGTGCTGAGTCTCCTGGGATAAGCTCCAGGTGTCCCACGACATTGATTAGGCTAAGCGGTTGAGAGAATGGGTGAGTAAATATTCAGTCATTATGATTATTTTGTGAACTCATTATTGGATCCTTGGGAAAGCTTATGCATTGGTCAGGTTTACCTTGAGCTGGTGAATCTGGTGATGATGTGGTGCAACAGTTTGTTGAACTTATGGTTAAATTTGTGTTGAAACTGCCATCCATGAGGAAAAACTGGTGGACCATCTTGGGAAATCTGGGAAAACCAATGAAAAGCTGTTTCATTTTGGGAAAACTAGTTTAATGGACCTAGTGCAAGCATAGTTAAAAGGGTGTACCAGGTTGAGCAATCTGCTCAAAACTTAAATCCAAAAAAAGGGGCAAAACAGCTTGGTGAAGCTGGGTGGTAATGTTTTCTACCAAAAGTAATAGTTCATTACACGTCTCTGGGGTAATGTATGTATATTGTCATAGTTTGATGATCTGTCAACTTTCTTAATTAACGCAAAACATTTTCATGATTTAAGTAGTTACGGTAAGAAAGGTAAAAGAAAGCATTTTCCACCATAACTTTAGATCGACTTATATAATTACTGTTACTGCACCTTAATTACTACTGATGCACTATTTCATGTCACGTCATTACATTTAATTTACCATGTGGTGATTTATGCTTTTTTCTTTTTTTAACAAAAATCAGTAACTTATAACATTAGAAAACAATTTTGACTTGTTAAACCAGGCTTGTGTATACGCTTAACCAGTTCAGGATCCAAGCTGATCTAAACTGGATTTTCCAGCAAGGATTTGTATATTTGGAATGAATTCCTAAAAGGAACATCACATGATTTGATATAATTATTTGATTTGATTTGACTTTTTACCTGTAATAACAATTAAACATAGAATTTAAAGCCAGGCTAGTCAGTCTAATGATATAAATAGTATGAGGAATTATATTAAATTATATAGAAATTATAGACATTTCAGATATATTGACTTTGTTTTTTTTTTAAATCCCAAACTCTAAGTGGAAGTAGCTGATTTCTTGCTAAAAAATATCTGTACAGAGCATTTAAAATAAAATTTAAAAAATTATATATTCATAGAATTTTCTAACACTGTTTATTATATTCAATCTTTGTAGTGTAAGTAATTTATTTAACTATATTTATTTCTAGCAATTTAATTTTGTTAATTAAGTAGATTTTTTTTTTAGTTTATTAGATTTTTATTTTAATCTAAAACTGTTGGAAGTTGGTCAGCAAATCTAATTTAGACTGTCAACATACATTACGGTTTTAATTGAACTCAGACACAATTTAAACTGCATTAAAGTTTTAAACTCACTCCTCCACTGCAGCAGAATGAACTTGGCACAACTTTTATTTTATGTGGCTATGTTGCCCCCATGTTAGTTCCTGCTAGACTCTGGGTCTGACCTGTTAAGCCTATAGAAAGCTGCTTTAATTAAAGGCAGAAATGGCAGCTTGGGTAATTAAGGGCAGAGCTGTTTGTCAGGTGCCCCATTGTGATATGAATGGTGGTTTTTCACTCCCCACCTTCCCTAATGCTCCAGCTTACTCCCTCACTGTCTGTCAACCTATCAATCTGTCTGTCTTTAAGGCCAATACGTTAACATGCAGATTAAAATGGTAGAAAAGGTTTGTTTAAAAAAAAAAAAAAAAAAAACAGTGCTGGTGGTCTGCTTTTTTTTGAAGTTAGCAAAAGTTTTTTGCTAACTTCAAGTTTTTGCTAACTGAAGTTTTTTGAAGTCTGCTCTACTTGAAGTTAGCAAAATCAGAATAACCTACTGACTGATACTGTTCTTTAGGTTTTCGGGAGAATCCAAATCTATTCATAATTGCTTCATTCCATTTCTTTCAGTTGAGTTATGTACTGATTGTCTTTGTAGTGTCTCACATGTTATGTTGCACTAAAATCTGTTCTTTTTTTTTTTTTGCTTAATTTCACATAGACACTTCTCTCCAAATCACTCTCCTCACCTTTTATCTCCCAGCTCAGTCCCAGTTCTCCCTCCTTCTCCTCAGAGCAGTTGGGCAGTTAATTGCTTCCACTCTGGGCTGGTAATGAGAGTACAGGTGGAGATACCTGGGCAAAAAACCCAGCTCCCCCCCTTAGCCCAGCTGTCCTGCAGCCTGGACCCTTTCTGCCTTAAACACTCCCACAGAGAGCCCTAATGACCAGCCGAGCCTGTTCAGGGTTTGTTGGCCAACAACATGCATCCACTGGGGGCCTGCAACCTATGCCTCCTGTGGACCCAACGACTGTGAATCACATAACGGCATAAAGTCAAAACAAAGTCATCACTCCTGACTTCTTCACAGGGGTCCTTTTTTTTAACCCCTTTAACTTAGCCTCCCCCTCCTTAAACCCTCATCTCATTATTAACACCCTCCCCCTCAGAGAATTACACTGGAGATTACACTCCAGACGCGTGGAGAAGCAGATTCAGTGGCCTTACTACACGCGGCAATGCTAAGCCTCTTTTACCTGAACAATAGTCTCCAGCAGTGCCTATCCTGCCAATTAAGCCCAGGGCTCTCTCCAGTTCTCCAGCCTACGCTGACTGCTGCAGTCCTTGCCTAGTCGCGTCGCATCGCCCCCCTGCCGGGTTCAGGCATGCTCCATACACACACCTCACCTCTAAATATGCTCCTTTTGTGTATGAGAGGGAAGGCCATATTGGTTTGGGCAGGACGCGTGTAGGCCCCCCACAGATAGAACTTGCCGCCAAGTGGCATCAAAGTGCCGCCGGATGACTCCAGGAGTTTTCCTCACCTCACCTTCCGCAAGTTCACGTTCCCTTCTGCCACCCTGCTTTATAAGACACTTCTCCTGGCTATAACATACGAATTAGACATTTATTATTTGTATATAATAAACCATTGCAGGTTAGACATTATTATTATTATTATGTTTTTTTTTTATGTAAAATGGTTATGGAAAATGTGTTTTAACCAGCATTGTTTGTTGCCATTCAGATTACAACACAATTAATTCACAGTACATTTGTAGAAGAACTCCTGCTACTCTCTGGCTTAGGATTGTTCTTTGGAAATTTAAGAGGGAATGTTCATTCAGTATTCCTAAAATTCAGAGCACTGGCAACACCCATCCCAGAAGATGGGTGAATGCTTCAGGCTTTCCCAGGCTAGAGTGTCCTTGGTCAATCAGCGTTTCTGCACATCTGCATTCAGGACTGATGAGCTGAGACAGCAAAACCTCAGCTATTATTGAGTTAAAGTATTTAGATCTACCAGTATTTCCCAATAGAACAGGCTCTGCCATGAGTGGCTAGTCATCAGGAATTCAGTACTGTACACTGGTATGAAGATTTCACTTTTTCACTGTGACCTAATCATCATTAAAATGTGATTCATATATTTGGTGCAAATGTGCTTGATGATACTGCCGGGAATTTCTAGGAATAAAATACATATTGAACAAACAGTGAACAAGAATGTAATGCTCCAACAAGGTCAGATAATCCTGCAGAGCTTTTATTTTTACAGTGATCCTAGTTTTTGGCAGTCTGTAAGTTTCTGTAGGTGTGTGTGTTCTGCATGTCTGCAAAGAACAAGTAAAGATTATAGAAATGTGATCTACCTGAACTCTGCCACTTTGCCTACATGGCAGTGTTTCATTTCGCGTCTTTGTCAATGAGACCATTAGATGGTCAGTGAAAAGCTGGACTGCAATGGAATGTTTAAAACCTTCCTCCTCTCCCAGTCACTCTTAGCGCCTTCAATATAAACTACCTGCCGCCCCATAGACGGCTCATGTGACACCCATTACGCCCCAACACCCACTCACTGCTGTTGTTCAACAATAGACCTGCCGCCTAAAGATGACCTCATGTTCTGCCTTGCTGTTGAATGACTGCTGTTCTGGTCATGTGACCTAGGTAAAAAAAAAAATCCTTTTAGACAAAAAGTTCTACAGGAGTGGCAGAGCATGTATGATAAAAAGAGAAAGAGTTCTGTTGGACGACAGATCAGAAAGAGAACAAGGTATTTGTTTTCAGGCTACTCCCTAAAGCAGGGGTGTTCAACGAAAATTTCCAAAGGTCCAGTTTCATAAAATTCCCTTCTTGCTTTCAAATTTCTGGATTATCTTAGGAGTAAATAAGTACATTTTAAAAAACGGATTCCAAAAAAGTTGGGACACTATACAAATCGTGAATAAAAACTGAATGCAATGATGTGGAGGTGCCAACTTC
>JAOVVA010000052.1:8010563-8035563 GCA_028565275.1 Leiocassis micropogon | reverse complement strand
TCTCACTCCTTCTTATTTTCTCTGCCTGTCATTAGTATCTCTCTGTACATCCATCTGTCTTTCTCTCTCTCTCGCTGTCTTTCTGACAGTCTGCCTGTCTCTCTCTCTCACTGTCTTTCTGACAGTCTGCCTGTCTCTCTCTCTCACTGTCTTTCTGACGGTCTGCCTGTCTCTCTCTCTCTCACTGTCTTTCTGACAGTCTGCCTCTTTCTCTCTCTCTCTGTCTTTCTGACAGTCTGCCTGTCTCTCTCTTACTGTCTTTCTGACAATGTGCCTGTCTCTCTCTCTCGTTCTTTTTCTGTCATTAACATTTCTCTCATCTGTCTGTCTCTCTGACTGTGCGTCTGTCAAAGAATCTGTACGTCTGTCTTACTCTCTTGTTCTCCCTCACTTTCTGACCTCTGTCTCTCTCTATCTCTCATTCTTTCTCTATTAGTCACACTATCTCTCTCTCTCTTTATCTGTCTGTCTCGCTTTAGTTCTCTTTCATTTTCTATCCTCTCGCTCTCTGACAGTCTGCCTCACTGTTTCTCTCTCTTTTTTTCATTTGCTGTCTGTTTATCCATCATGGATTTTGTGAGTCCTTCTCTTTCTCTCGCTGTCTGTCTCGCTCTCAGACACTGTCTGTCTGATAGTCTCTCTCTCTCTCTCACGCACTCTTTCGCTCTCAGTTTCTCTGTCTTTACCACTGTCTCATTGGATACATGTCTGTCTCTTTCTCTTTGGCTGTCTGTTCATCCATCTCTTTGTCTGTCAGTCAAAAATGTTTTTTCCTTCCAGTCCATCTCTCTCGCTATCTGCCTTGCTCTCTTTCTCTCTTTTTTTTTTAACTCTCGCTCTGACAGTTTGTCTGTCAGTTTCCTGTCTCTCTCTCTCTCTCATTTTTTCTCTATCTGCCATACTATCTCTCACTCTCTTTATCTTAAGAACTCGTTCTAGTTTTTTTTTTTCATTTTCTGTTCTCTCACTCTGACACTCTCTGTCTCTCTCTGCATCCATAATTGATTCTACGTCTCCCGCTCTCTCTCTCACTTTGTCTGTCCGCCTGTCTTTCTTTCCCTCTTTCCGTCTGTCTGTCTTTCCTTCTCTCTCTCTCACCTCTTCCATGTTTTATTTTTCCGCCGTGAGCGTTTAAACAGATATCCTTCGATAGCTCCTCCGCTGAACAGCACGGGCTCCCCACAGGCATCCTACACACACACACACACACACATACACACACACAGCTATTATTACATAGAAGTACAATGTAGTTTTTTCAGTCTAATGTCACTATAATTTTATTATATTTTAATACAAGTTATAATGTATTATATTACAAACATACAGTATGTGGTTATAACAGATCAGACACTAGATAATAATACTAGGTAATAAACACTAGAGTACAATAAAGTTATAACAAGGTCGTAAGGTTATAATGTGTTATAAGGGTCACTGACTCTCTGCTGGACGAGCAGGTGCTGATGCTCCAGGTTCTTCTTTCTGTTCACACATTCAGCTGAGAGTCGAGATAGCTGTGGACACACACACACACACACACACACACACACACACACACACACTCTGTATCTCTATCTGTCATAGTATCTTTCTTCTATGTCTCTGTCTTCTTCCGCATGTCTCTGTGTGTGTGTGTGTGCGCGTTTCTACCTCAACTGCCATAGTCTTCACGGTCGGATCCAGATCTTTTAGCAGGTCAAAGCCCTGATGAAAAAACGTGTTCTGTGCGTGAAAAAAGGAGAAAACCTGCAAACAAACAGAAATAATCAAAATCTATTATAAATACATCACTTCCTAATGGGTGAAGCTGCTTCAAGTGTGTGATTTCTGAGATCTCTCTGTGTGAGCTCGGTGTGTTTAATACTTACTGAGTTCAGCACGTCCAGCTTCTGCTGAGTCAGGAAATTATTCAGCTGAAATAAATTTGAAGGAAAAAAAAAAAGGGTGTATTAGCGACACGGCTTATGATTGAACAAACATTATCAGGGATCAGGGACACTGAGGTTCCTTCGCATTAGTACACTGCAGTACATAGTACAGGTAGTCCCCGACTTACGAACATTCGAGTTACATATTTCCGCAGATAGGAACGGATCGGATTCAATGGATGAGTCCGGGGGCACGATGACAGAAAATGGCTGTCCTGTAAAGCTGGGCTGATGGTGAAAATCCTCAACAAAACAGAGTTCACAGTCCAATACAGTGGAAAACAGCTCTGAGACAAAATAGCGTCTGGGATTCCCCATCGCGATTTAAAGGCGCAGAGACAACGCTGTTACATTTTACTGTGAAATTTCAAACTTACACAATTCCCGCTGCCTTAAACTTGCCAATAAAATTGCAAAGGACAATTCACACCCGGGTCATCAACCGTTTGATCTACTGCCGTCTGGCAGACGGTATAGAACATTAAAAACTAGAACCAGTAGATATAAAAACAGTTTTTATCCCAGTGCAATAAGAGTACTAAATGCTGCTATAAAATAAGGTTCAAACAATGTGCAATAAGATTAAATTATTTATGCATTTTTCTGCAATTAATGCAATTTATGCAATTCGTGCAATAACGGAATGTACGCTTTGTGGGAGTGTGTGTGTGTGCGCGCGCGTGATTATGTTTCAAGGGTTGCATTGAGAGATGGCACTTTAAATTTCGTTGTATTTGTTGCAATGAAAATAAAGACTATTCTGATTCTGAAATTCATTTTCTTTAGGTGCGGTTATAGTTTTTGTCCACATGATGGCAGTGTGGGGTAAAGGAACAGATTTAGTAAAGTGGATTGGTATGCTTTAAATTGTATATTAGTGTCAAATGCGTATAAGACAGACTTCATCTGACTTAAGAACAAATCGGACTTACGAACGTGCTCACGGAACGGAACTTATCCATAAGTCTTAAGTGTATCTGTACACTGTGGACCAGTGCGTGATTTATGATGTGTCCACACAGGTGCTTAGAATGGACAGATGTGCAGTCTGTCGTATCTTTGTGTCACTACATTAAAGTCCTGGAGTGCAGAACATATTAGTGTTAGATATTGCGTGTCTGAGTGTGTGTGTGTGTGGATGTGAGCTTGTGCTACCTGTAGGCAGTAGTCCAGGCTGCAGTGTGTGTAGCACTTGCGTGTCGCGAGCAGCAGGTGTGTGTGTCGCTCTGCCTCGGCCGCTTTGTGCTGTGGAACCTGAGAGCTCTTCACCAGCGCAGAGTTCAGCTCATCCCTGATCCGTACACACTCACAGCGAGCACCGCGCATTGGGGGGAGGTACCTGCATACATGTGTGCACACACACACAGACAGACAAACACAGGATACAAATCATACACACACACAAATGATGCATAAAAATGTGAGTCTGTATGTGAACATAAACTAGTTTTAAAAAATCAGTCACTAAATATATATGTGTGTATGTGTGTGTGTGTGCGTGCGTGAGAGAGAGAGAGAGAGAGAAAAAGAGAGAATGCTTTATTATTGTGTGTTTGCAATCAACATACTGCGTCAGCAGATGTGTGAGTTGCTGTGTGATCGCTCTCCGAGTCTGGTCAAGCAGTATCTAAACACCAACACAAGATTATTCACTGACATACACAATTACTGACTCACTTGAACATTGGGCTACTGACTGACTCACTGAGATTTTGATTTTAAAAACTCAGAATGCTGACTGAATAGATTAGCTACTGATTGACTCACTGAGCTACTCGCCAGCACAGACTGAATTACTGAGATACTTACTCACTCACTGATATACTGACTGAAATACTGTACTACTGACTGCCTCACTGCACTACTGACTGACTCACTGAGATTAGGACTGACTCACAGATACTGACTGAATAAATGAGCTACTGACTAACTTGGCTAATCACTGATTCACTGAGCTACTGACTGACTCAGGGAGCTACTGACTGACTCACTGAGATACTGATTGGATAAGGAGCTGCTGACTGATGCACTGGGTTACTGACTAATTAAATAAGCTACTGACTGACTTACTCTGATGCTGACTGACTCTTTTAGCTGCTGGCTGAGTCACTGAGATACTTACTCACTCACTGATATACTGACTGAAATACTGTACTACTGACTGCCTCACTGAACTACTGACTGACTCACTGAGATACTTATTTACTCACTGAGCTACTGACTGAATAAATGAGCTGACTGATTCATGGGGCTATTGATTGACTTACTGGCCCGATGACTCACTGAGATAGTGATTAAATAAAGGAGCTGCTGACTGATGCACTAGGTTACTGACTAAATAAATAAACTACTGACTGACTTACTCTGATGCTGACTGACTCTTTCAGCTGATGACTGACCTCTGACTGAATGCTGCTGTAATGGATGACTCACTAAAATATGTACAGATTAATTAAAATATTGACTGACTGTATTACTGACTGACTCACTGAATACTGATTACTAGAATCTACTAGAATTGTTTAGATTATAGTGATTATAAGTCACAAAACCTGGGACTCACTTTGTGGAAGTGGATCATCTCTTGCAGAGCCTGGTTAAACTGCTGCAGACAATTCTACAAACACACACACACACACACACACACACACATAAATATTAAAACTCCAGTGTTTTGTGTTTGTTTAGTCTATATGTGACAATACTGAGCCTGGGATCTGGACACTCCCACACTAGCACACACACACACAAACACACACACACTTGCACTCACCTCTATAACAGTGTTGTTTTTATGGTGTGATGTGAGCTCAGCCAGCGCAGACAGGAAGAGCTGATTAGTGGAACAAAACACCTGACCATCATCCACCATCTTATTACACAACTTCATCACCTACAGAGAGACAAACGATGACGAGAACACAGACATAATGTCATACACACTCACAAAAACATGTTATTGTAGGTAAGCCTTACCTTCTCCATTCGACTCTCAAGCTCCTCTAGGTCATTCTCACACCGCTCCAAAGACAGCCTGGGGAAGTGATGTAAGAAAGAGGATATGACATCATGGCATTCTTTGGTAAACTACTACAATATATTGATTTCTAGCTATGTGTGATTTCTGCAGATAGTGAATGTCAGGTTTTGATCAAGCTGTTAGATAGCTAGGGGTAGAGAAACTGACTGTATTAGTCAGTTTCTGTATTAGAAACTCTCCAGTTTCTTTCCATCCATTGTCTATACTGCTTAGGGGTCGCAGGGGGAACTCAAGGCATAAGGTGCCGTACACACTGAATGGGGTGTCAACCTACTGTATTACAGGGCACAAGCACACACATTTACACACCCAGACATAAATACACTATGGCCAATTTGGTATTCAAGTACAGTACTTCAGTTTGATAGCTAGATTTTTATAGTTTAGATCACCAGTCACAACCCGATACAATATTATCATGATACTTTTCTATCAATTCTATTAAAATTGCGATTTGATAAGTATCCAAATTTTATAAAAATCCCAATTTAATATTACATTTTTCCCTGATTTTGCTACAATTTGAAACCTTCAAAAAAGTTTAATGAGAGTTTAAATGTAGCCTGTTCCTTATAACATTATTTCATCACTTGACATCCAAGCACAGCATTTAAACAATACAAACTAACTTTAAATACAAGAGTTTAACGTTTAACGCATATCTCTGTCATCCACCATAATTATTATTTCTAAACAAACTTAGCAAATTCACACCTACTACCCAGGATGACAATGTGTAAATAGTTCAGAGTGCGCCACCTGTAGGATTACAAAGTAAGAGCGACGTTTACCACCTCAAATGCCTCCAAAGTCTCAAAACTCAGAGAAGTTGGGAGGGTTGAGTGTCTGTGAGCGCAGGCGGCTCAGAACGTGGGCACGCAGGGTTTCATGCGCATGCGATTTTAGACTAATTACCACTCGTGTTGTTTTAATACAGGTGTAAGCAGGTGTAAGACTAATTCGATCAGAGAGTTTGAAGAAAAAGGGCAGATTGGAGGTTTTTAATGTGCGTGATTTTTGATAATGTAATGCCATAAAAATGCATTTCTGTTGCTCCGCTCGGAAACTTCTGCGTTCGGAAACAGAATCGTTTATATATCTGAGGCTAATCGGCCGATCAGCGGTCACGGCCAATCAAACTGGAAAACAGACCAATTCTGGTCACTGGCTGTTCGACCAGTTCATCTTTATTATAAATGTAAAAATAGTCTTTTAAAAATCTATTTTGGAGTCAGTGTGGCGGTACCTTAATCACCACACAAAAGAATCGCAATTCATAACTCAATCAATCTGTAGTTCATATATATAATTCAGTTATATATATATTTTAATTATACTTTTGAATTATATATATGAACTACAGATTGATTCAGTTATAAATTGCGATTCTTTTGTGTGGTGATTAAGGTACCGCCACACTGACTTTTTACAATGCAGAAAACCAAAATGAGATTAGTAATTTGGATTTACCAATAATTAATTTATAAATATTGGTAAATATTTATAATTAAAGAAATAATTAAACCAATAATTTTTCTTTCACCAATTAATTAATTGTTAGTTGCAATAAAAAAAAAATAACCTTATGTTAAAATACTAAAACGAAAACATTTCATATTTTGGTTCAGTTCAGTAACATCTAAATCTTAGAGACAATAATGATTTATTGTGTAAAATGTGTTTGTTTTTTAAAACTGCTTTTAAGGGGTTTTTTTTCCCGCCCAAGCAGCCACAGTGTGTGCACCATGTGCGCATGCGCACGCAGTGCGGTTGGTACCTGAACACCGGAGAGTCCCGGATGCACTCCTCGAAATCCAGGAAGTAGTCCATGCCGGGTTTTCGAGCTCTCAGCGCGTCCTGTTTCTGTCCCTGCGTTTCCTTTCCGAGCCGCCACTTAACAACACTTCATCATTAACTCTCGGCTTTATGAAACGTGCTTGTTAAAACGTTGTTCGCAAAATAAACGGCACTTAAAACACGCGTGCGCGCAAAGAAGATTCAGATCCGGTGTGCACGCGCCGATTGGGAGATAACGGAGATGATCTGTGCGCACATAACGGATCAGCTGAGCTTATAACCGCTTATAACGCATTCACAGCGACTTTACAGATCAAACCGTATATATCTAATACATAGCGCTAATTTAAAAAGAGATGTTCTTGTGTTGCCTGGATGGACAGCAGCTGTTCTCCTGTTAAACACAAACACATACGCACGAAGCAGTGTGTGAAGCAGCAGGTGACATTTTCAAATATCTTTCAAAGTAAAAGTCCCGTGTCAACCCTCCCCATTTATCCACCACAACCCAAAGGAAAAGTCCCCATCAAACTTTCTAACTTTCACAGACAGATGTTACAATCCTGGTCTCTTATTTTTTAAGTGCGATTTTACTCCAAACATACTTTATCTGGAACAACAAGAACATTACTGGGATGATTTTGTTAAAAATATTTCTTGGAAAAAAACAAGTCCAGACTTTACTATATAAATTTATTCTAATTAACAAGATGGGAGAAGTCTTATTTAAATTATTTTAGAAATATTCTCCTGTCAAATCTTTTATTCTTCGAGATTTATAAAGTACAGTACATCAACACTAGCCGCATTTTCTGTAACCTGAAACCATTGCGCAATTTGATTTGGACATGTGATTATCCTGAAAAAACTTGGTCTTGTTTTTATTGTGTGTGTTTCCTGATTTTTGTTTTTCTTTCAAAGACATTTTTTACTTACTCTCCTAAGAAGGAGGAGAATAGTAAAGATTGTATAATAAATTTAATCTTTATAATTGCCCATTTTTTTTTTATTTATAAATGTAAATTTAATAATAGTACACCCCTTTTCCTTGTATTCAAAAATGTAATTAAAAGATACCTAGAAAGTATTAAGTTTTTAAAAAATGTTTTTACATTTTTAGTTCCTACTTCTGGTGCACTTTCATGTTTTTTTGTAATCATATTAAAATAAAAATAAAAAAACAACAACAACTCAAAGGAAAAACTCCAAATTGATACACATTCACTCATTCAGATGCAATTATTTCTCAAGGCATAATGTTGCAAACTGAAAAAAAACTTCTTTTTTTTTTTCATTATTCTTGTGAAAAGGTTCCCTACCTGCATCTCACAGTGCGACATTATTACTAGTGTACATAAAAAGGTTGTTTGAATGAAAAGGTTAAAATGGGAGGGTTGTGTCAGGAAGGGCATGCTGCGTAAAACCTTCGCCTGGTGAGACGTTTGCCGCGGTTCTTATATGTGGCCTACATAGTGTGTCAGGTGTGTACATTGAGGTACAACAACATTGGACTGGTGAGGTGAGATTCCAAGACAATCATTTTGATCACACCCTTTCGTAAACCCTCACCCAATGAATTACGTCTTAATTACTGATATTTATGAAGCCAAAAGTGAAAGTGATGTTTATCTTTTAAAGTGATATCTAGTAATAAAACTTAAGGCAGAAGTTTAGAGTCATGTCCTTTTGGTTTTATTCAAAAGAAATTCTATGTGGCAAATTAATGAGTAAATGTCCTTACTCTCCATCTAATTTGTAAAGTGTTTTATTCCCCCCACCCCACCCCCCTGTGTTATAGGTGTTGGCCCACTTCCCCCCATACTAAAAACAAACACACAGCACATCTGATGATAAGATTTTTATTTGCCTCAAAACCCCCACACTCTTTGTTTGAAGGTCTTTTAGAAATGTCCACTTGAGAATGATGAAAATGCCAAAGGAAGCCTACACACTCATCTGGTGTGTGCGAGTGTGAGAGAGAAATGTGTCAGAACTCGATGGAGATCAGGATGACCGTGACGTTGTCCGCACAGCCTCGCCTCACAGCCTCGCTGGCCAGTTTCTGACACGCAGCTTCGAATCGGCCCTCGTCCATCGTCTGTCCCTCCTTAGTCTCCACCACCTCGTCCTGTAAGGCAGAGGCAGAGCTCAGATGAGCAAAGGAGGGAAAAAATGGTGGACAGAGAGACGGCTACAACTTCAAACAGTAGCATCATCCCAGACCTTTAATCATCATCGTCCTTATCGAACAGCCTGAAACTTCCATTTACTGCAAATCAACCCAAAACCTCATCGTCATTTAACATCCACCACCACAACCCATCAGCCCCTAACATTCACCACCACCACCCATCAGCCCCTAACATCCACCACCACCACCCATCAGCCCCTAACTTCCACCACCACCAATCGGCCCCTAACCCTCACCACCACCAATCAGCTCCTAACCTCCACCACCAACAATCTTTCTCAAACCCCAACCTCATTACAGTCTCAAACCTCCATCACTATCAAATCTCTAGCACCACTATCAAATCAGCTACAACTCCCTACAATCGTAATCAATTACAGCCCCTAACCTCCACCACCACCTCATTCAATCAGCACCTAACCTCCACCACCACCTCATTCAATCAGCCCCTAACCTCCACCACCACTAATCAGCCACCAACCTCCATCACTCCGCCCCTAACCTTCACTACCTCCACCAATCAGCCCCTAACCTCCACCATGCCGCCCCTACCCTCCACCAATCAGCCCCTAACCTCCACCATTTAGCCCCTAACCTTCACCACCTACACCACTCAGCCCCTAACCTCCACCACCACCACTCAGCCCCTAACCTCCACCACCAACAATCTTTCTTAAAACGCAAACCTCATTACAGTCTCAAACCTCCATCACCATCAAATCTCCAGCACCACCACCACCATCAAATCAGCTACAACTCCCCACAATCGTAATCAATTAATCAGCACCAAACCTTAACTATCATCATCAAGTCACCACTATCCTACACTACCAACATCAATCAGCTCCCCAAACCTCCAATGCGATCAGTGAACATTCCCAAACCTTCACCAACAAGCCCTGGATGCCCACTGTGTTGGTAGCAATATTTAATTTTTGTCATTAAACCATAATCATATATCAAACGTGAATGATCCAAAACCTCAGCTGTTGAAGACAGATCACCTCTGACATATTGGAAGATCTATTCAAACCCTCTATTTTCATCATGGTCATCCGACCAGAATCATCATCATCATCACATCAGTCTAATCACAACCTCATCATTAATTTAAATAGTTATTTCATGTAGCAGAGTTGTTATGCTGTTGCTATTCGTGCACACACACACCTTTAGAAATTTGTTGACGAACCGAACAGCCTCGTCTGCTGAGAAGACTTTGAAAAGTCCATCACATGCCAGAATCACAAATCTAAACATAGAGGACAAAAAAACACTCATATTAACACAACATACATAAACTGAGTTAATGAGTGTGCGTGTGTGTGTGTGCGCGAGTCTCACTTGTCTTTAGGGCTGAGAGTGCAGCGTCTCAGGTCAGGTGTTGAGATCACACCACAGCGTTTATACTGACCATCTCCGATGGAGCGGGAAACTTCTAACACACCTAACACACGCCCATCTCTGCACACACACACTTTCATTTTCAGTATGTCGTCCGGTTTAACCTAGATCCATACCCCATATCCATAGTCACACAAGCGATAAGTCAACCTGACAGTTCCTCCTGCTCTCTGTATCCTCATGCGTTCTTCATAGATGGTAGGGTTGTGTTCTTTACTGAGAGGCGCACACACACACTTCTCTTCTCCATCCTCTGTGTGCTCCACGCGACACAGCACTGCCTGGACAACACAAACACACAGTTTACTAACTGATAGTTTCACATGGTAACAATTAATAACCAAATATTCATCGATTATTAATGAAGAAAAAGATACACGTTTCTTTCCTCAGTTTATATTTCATTTAAACAGTTTTAAACAGAATAAACACGCCTATAAAAATGCACAGTCTGATATCACACACCGACAGAATAGCAAGCGCGCTCTTTTGTGGTGTAAAAGTTGTGAGCTACTGAGAAATAATATGCAAAACAAACATTATCAGTTAATACATTTTTAAATACTTAAATTACTAATGGAAAGTAATCAATTAATGATTCATGGGATGATAATCTTTCACATTCCTAGTCCTCAGACATGGCTGAAAACCTGAACATGTACTGAACACTGGATGAGATGTTACGTTTTATGTACTTGGAACAATCTACAGTTCAACAAGTACTCACTCTGCTGTCTCCAAGATTGGCCACGTACAGATCATCATCCACAACTAACATGCACGTAGCCGTGGAGCCGTCCTTCCACACCGGCTTCCTGAAACACACACACGCACAGTTTTGTAAATTAACTATTGCAGTTCTGCTGTGGAATTAAATTTGTGTCAAAATGATTGAATGAAAAATCAATTGAAATTGAAACAAAAATAAATAAACAAGCTGTGGTTTTTTTTCCCCCTGGATAAAAAAACATTATGAGCTAGTTTTATATTCAAGGGTTTATGGCTTCGTTCACATTACAAGCTACACTGTTAAATTCTGATTTTTTTTTGGTCGTATCAGAATTGCGCATCATGGCGGTTTATATTCATAATTGCGCACAAGTTACTTTTTTCTGACTCTAACGTGGACATTTTTTTCCTCTGGGGAAAAAAAAAAAAAAAAAAAAAAAGTAAGAAAGCCAGACGCCTTGCTTTTAAAATTCCGATCGGCTGTTCTCATTCAAGTCACATGATCGCGTATCGTATATACACATACATACATAAATATAGCCAGTCTAAGACCACATACAAACATTGAATCAGATTCAATCTGACAAATATCTGATCAGTAACCCAGAGCCTTAACTGTTTGATTTACAACTGCCCCTGAATAAATTTACTTTCAAATAACAGATTTTTGTTTAATTCTTTTTTCATTAAATTCTTTTGGAAACAAATCTAATTCCATAACCTGTAACCTGAACCATCATAATAAACCTTCAACATAGAGTACTATGATAAATAGAAGTATTTAGATGAAGTTGATATTGTAGGCATTCAAGTAAAGCTTAAATAAATATCAATCACACAAATCACGCAAGACTTACTGGCTAGAGGCTTTCTTCAGGAATTCCTCATCTGTGTGGCGAAACGTGTCGAGAAGACATTTCCTTACCAGTTTATCCAGATTATCAACCTCTCCTGAAAGAGAAAACAGTATAAAACAGAATTTAAGCACTAAATTATCTATTCTCACACACACTTCCCATCATTGTGATGGTTGTCTAGGTGAGGGGCGAAGGTGAGATGGTGATAATGCGATAGTGATACGATGGTGACAAAGTAAGGGTGATGTACAGTAGACGTCTAGGTGAAAGTTAACCCCAATAAATACTTCCTTTTTGAACCCTAGGCTGGGACGAAGTAAGTGGGTATGTGTGTGTACCTTTAGGGAATTTGCTAAGAAGTGTGCGATGCAGATGTTCAGCAGCAAACTGAGACGCTCGAGCACCACCATGACCGTCAAACACTGCGAAATATCCCAACTTGGACCTGCACAGAGACAGAGAGAGACAGACAGACACACAGAGAGAGAGACACACAGAGACAGAGAGCTCAGTTAGAGCAGTAGAGCCTCTGTCATGTCCCTTACCAGATAAGTCATTAGTGAGAGATTTGGGATTCATCCTGAGTAAATGGGAGAATGTGTGTGTGCGTGTGTTTACTCACACATGTGTAGGCAGTGTATTTGTATATGTATGGAGGTTGGGTAAGATGACATGAGCGTCCTGCATGTCCTCTCGTTCGCCTCGCCGCGCCGCAACGAAGCCCTTCAGCTTAGCCAATCCTGCAACACGCATATACACACACACACACACACACACACACACACACACACACACACATGTACCCACAATGAACACAGAAACACACACACCCAGACACACCCTGCCTAACGGTGTGCGTGTGTGTAAATTCTGAAAACCTTTACAAACTTTCTTTTCCGTCTCATTCCGCTCGTCATCCGAGTGCGTCTCCCTGTGTCTCTTCTCTCCTCTGTCCTGGACGCCGTCTTCATCTTTACTGCCTAAACACACACAGAGTAATGATGAGTCCTGGGATGAGCAGAGGACAGTCTTTATGAATGCAGCAGCTCTTCTTGGGTACAAAATTTACACTATCAAGGGGAGATTAGCTATTAAAGCAAGATTTATTTTTTTTTCTGCCTCCCCAAAAAGTTTTATGAAGATTAAATATGTAGAACCATACACAGCAAAGCTAAAAATAAATAAAATAAACAGAGTGAGAAAAGCCACAGCTCCTCTATTAGCTAAGCTAATCTATGCTAGCTCTTGTTCCTGCATGAGTTTGTGTTAGCTTCTGCATAAACACTAATACAGCCACAACAAATTTTTCACTCACACAATATTTATCACATAATAGTCTTAAAATAAATATAAACCATTTATATTGTCCACCCAAGAGCTTCCCGAGACAAACACAGGCGTTTAGCTAGTTTAGCTAACTTGCTAGGTGTGAGTAGCTAGTTCGAGCTAGCTAGTTCTAGGGTTCATTGAGCATCTTAGCTAGCAGCTATAAAATAGATCTCTATATAAAATATAACAAATAAATTGTTTTTAAAAGAAAGATACTCACATTTACCCGAGTTTGTATTATTCGTGGGAGCAGGAAGATCTGCAAACAAATCCATCTTAATATTTATCACAGCAACCTGGACAAACACTTCTTAGTTAGTTTTTTTTCTGATCTCCTTCTTATAAAAATTCTTACTTTATTTTTTGGCAAAAAAACATACAACAATACAATATCCGTTTACAAGCACATGACTCCGTTTTTCACACCTAACATTGGTTAGGATTCAATCCGAAATCTATGCTAATATGATATAATTACCACTACGAAGGGAATAGAGGAGTTCTTACTAGTACAGTGAATGTAGTGTGCCTATGTAGGCAGGACAACTAGGTTATGATTCGGCCACATGGCTGAACGCTGTCATGGCTGCATGCTATCTTTGTAGTAGTGGTATCATCATTGCCTTCCACGCTTCAGACCAAGGTTCGGTTCCTGGCCATCGTAAAGCACTTCTTCCCCTCCTCAGTGTTGCTTGATATTTAACAACAATTGAGAAATATCTATATAATATTTTATATGTAACATTATGTAAATAATACATTTCTGATATACATGACTGCCCGGTTGAGTTTCAGCAAGTCTCAATAATGCGTTCGTGTTGCGTTGGTGGTATAGTGGTGAGCATAGCTGCCTTCCAAGCAGTTGACCCGGGTTCGATTCCCGGCCAACGCAGATGATTAGTATTTTCGTCAGGTTTTGTTATCATTGAGAAACTTTAGTAATATAAAGTTGTTTACACTTTTCAACGATAATCGATGATTGGACAAACAATGCCCTTTCCAGCATGATGGAGCACTTGTCATAAGAATCATCAGGTCAATCCTCAGGAGGCTAAACGTAGATTTGCTTTGGTTTAAGAATCCGATTGCAGTCAAACACCGGCATTAAACGTGAATGTACTCTTAAAGCTTGTAACGCTTTAAGAGTTTTCGCCGGCCTTGTTCCACGTGCGTTGGTGGTATAGTGGTGAGCATAGCTGCCTTCCAAGCAGTTGACCCGGGTTCGATTCCCGGCCAACGCAAATTCCTTTTTTGTGAAGGTTTAGCAACAATTGAGAAACTTTAGCAGTGTAATAACTCTATATAAAAATGTCTATGCAATTTTATTTGCATAGTACGTCTCTGAAACGACGGTTGAGTTTCAGCATGACGCAAGCATTCATAGCGTTGCGTTGGTGGTATAGTGGTGAGCATAGCTGCCTTCCAAGCAGTTGACCCGGGTTCGATTCCCGGCCAACGCAAGATAGTAGCTTTTAAAAATAAAATAAAATCTGGGTTTGTTGATCTTCAGTTATCATTGAGAAACTTTAGAAACACAACATTGTCTACAGCCGTGGTCAAAAGTTTTGTGATTTACACAAATATGAAATTTTTAAAGTCTGCTGCTTCAGTGTTTTTAGATCTTTTGTGTCAGATGTTACTATGGTATACTGAAGCATAATTGCAAGCATTACAAGACAAGACCCCTGCAATTTGCCCTGGCCTGCTGTCAATCAATTAATTTATTAAATTACACAAATAATTATACACAGTTAATAGAAGTTATACAATATAAACAAACTTAACAAAAATATTCAAATAAGTAATAACAGTAAACAGAGTCATATAGAAAGAAAAAAAGAAAGAAAGAAAGAGAAAAGAAGAAGGAAAAAATCACAGTGTTCCATCGATTAAATAAGAATGTCGAGACAATAGCAAAGCAGATTTATGATTTTCTATTAGCTTTAAGGAGTTTAAGAGGTTTTGTATTTCACAGAGAAAGGGTGATCGTTTAGGAGATGATTTAAAAAATTTACATTTATGGATGTAGAATTTAGCCATTAAAATATAGAAGTTGACATCGTATTCAAGTGATTTATTGCTATGACAGAAAAGATCATTATGTCCTTTAATGTAAAATTGTAAGACTCCTGAATCAAATTCAAAATATAATTTCCAAGTTGCTGCCAGAATGCTTGTACCACTCCACAAATAAAAAAAAAAAAAGATGAGGAATACATTCTTTCTGATGGTTGCAGAAAGTACACAGGTCCACAATGTCCACATATTTAGCAATTATTGAATTAACCGGGTAAATACAGTGTAATATTTTAAAGTGAACTTCTTTAACCTTGTTAGAAATAGAATATTTAGATGAAATGAGCCATGAGTTTTTCCAGTTGATATTAGCAACTATTGAGGCCCAATAAAATTTACTTTTTGGAACATTCTTGTTTAAATTATAAATGCTTTAACGTATATGTTTATTATTACATTTTCTATCAGTGATGAGAACACCTCCAATGATTGGTTCATCATACGTAGTTGCTATTTCACACGAACTAAGATGAGATTTATAAAGTAATAAGCCACTTGGAATAGCATTAATAACTGATTTATATTCTTTAAATGGAATGGGAAAATCTAATTTGTTCATAAATTGTTCATATGCAAGTACAAAACCTGAATCGTCTAGAATCAAAGATATGTGATCAAAACCTCTTTGATACCATTTGGTAAGAAAAATTGACTTGCTTTTGACTGTAATATTAGCATTGTTCCATAATAAAGCTTTATGTGGAGAAAAATTGTGGACATGGCAGATTTTCCAGGCTAACAGTGCTTGGTGGTGGAGTTGAGACAGTTTAATAGGTAATCTTCATGGCGAAAAATCACAAGACAGCAAAAATTTAACCCGCCAATTTGACTAAAAATGTGAGATGGTATATAAAAAAAAAAAACATAAAGACGTAGGGTTATTAGACTTTTTTTTAACCAGTTTATCTTAAACACATGGTTGACATCATGAACGTCTAATACTTCAAGTCCTCCCTCTGTTTTCTTATTTGCAAGAATTGACTTTTATTTTTTGTGATCTATTTTTCCAGATGAATTTAAAGATAAATTTTCTTTATCTTTAAATTCAAACCTTCTGCTTTAGAAAGGAGTGCTCTTCCAAAAATAGACAAATCTGTTTGTAACCAATTATTACATACAGTAGATACTCTTTTCAGCCTGAGATGCCCAAATATTTAACAGTATTTTTAACAGGTATATTTGGAATTGTAGCGTCATTGCAAGAGTGAAGGGGAATAATTTCACATTTACCAATATTAAGATATAATCCAGAGGCTATAGAGAATTGGTTAATCACATATAAAGCATATGATACTTGAGATTTATCCTTCAAAAAATATATTTTTTGGTTTACATCTCATCCATTGCGTTGGTGGTATAGTGGTGAGCATAGCTGCCTTCCAAGCAGTTGACCCGGGTTCGATTCCCGGCCAACGCAAATAAGTAACTTTTAAAATAATAATAATGAAGCATTTCATAAGTAATCTTGTACCTTTTGGTGAATATCCGTCTGTCATTGGTGTTCTTCCTCGAGAGACGGGGCTTCATTGCTGCCCTTCTTCATATGTGCTACCATAAGTCCTGTGTCTTGCCAACAGTAAAGACCACTCATGTGTTGGTCACCATGTTTGGTGAAGCATGAAGAACCTTGCTTATAAGGCAAAACTGAAAAACTAAGTAACCTGTACTGTATATACAGAAATTTTGTGTCCATGGCCAGGAAACTCCCCAGACCTTAATCCCACTGAGAACGTGTGCTCAATCTTCAAGAGGTGGCTGGACAAACAAAAACCCACAAGCTTTTGACAGTTGTTAAATGCCTGTAATTGTAAGCACATTCTGTCAGTGTGCGTGTTTGCGCGCTCGATTTTGTTATTTTAAAAGGAGACACGTGACAGGCGCGCTCACAATACGGAGCGGCACTCGTGCATTGTCGATGCGCGTCCACGTTGGGTTACGTGGCAACGGCAGACGCCGCAGGAGCTCCAAAGCGCTTTGAAAAAAAGAATTATTCAAGCATTAAAGAAAATCCACTTTTGTTATTTAGATTGTTACGCCACGAAGATCAGTAAAAATAACATTTTCTCTTGTAGTTATTTTTTTTTTTTGACACATGTTTAGGTTCCACTAAGTGCCATTACTTATTCACTAACTTGGAATTTTGTGTTTTGAATCCTTTTGACACTGGAATATAAGTTGGTTGGGTTTAAGAATCTGGTCGCAGTCAAACACTGGCATTGTTTCCACTCGGTTTAAGTGTATTTCTGCCTTAAACGTGTTGCTTCCAAGTTATAACAGAGTTCAAGTTAGAAATAGTTGCACTTTAGGAGTTTCTGCAGGTCTCTATTTTCTCTGTCTTTCCATGATTTTTGTGCGTTGGTGGTATAGTGGTGAGCATAGCTGCCTTCCAAGCAGTTGACCCGGGTTCGATTCCCGGCCAACGCAGCTTGATTTCTTTTCCCCACATTTTTTTGTTTTTTAATTATTTGCTTCTTTACTTTAACTTTTCCAGTTTCCAGCATGGTGGAACAATGGTGATCAATGATTGATCTTCACACACAATGGTGATCAGTGATTGATCTTCACACACAATGGTGATCAGTGATTGATCTGTAGGCACAAGGGTAAGCAGTGATTGATCTGTAGGCACAAGGGTAAACAGTGATTGATCTGTAGGCACAATGGTGACTAGTGGTTGGTCTTTAAGAACAACAGTGATTAGTGATTAGTAGCAATGTTTTGCAGAGTTACTCAAAAACAACTAAACGTGACAAAGGACCTGAGAAGGAGGAGAGCACCTGTGACTTGTTTCTCCATCCACTGCGTTGATGAGGATTACAAATACCTGGTAGGGAACGTAGACAATTAACTGAGCTGGAGTAAGAAAACTGAAGTACTTTACAGGAGGGGCCAAGAAGTCTTTTAACATCTGCCAAACAATGTTGAGAATATTTTGAGAGCTTGTGGTGGCCAGTGCTCTACTGTATTCTGGCAGACACCAGCCTACCCAACAAACTGATTCGCAAGGCCAGTAATGTTGTCTGGGATGAGCTGGACTTTTCAGCGGAGGTGTCTTAAAGAATGATGCCCTCCAAAGTACATTCCATTGTGGAAAACTGCTCCCACCTACTCCATAACATCCTGGTCAGTATAAGGGGTACCTGTAGTGACAGACTTGTAAAACCACAATGCACCTCAGAGTGCCAAATGTTATTTTTTGCCTGTGGCCATCAAAGTATATAACTTCTCCATCTGTTAGACACATGGAGTATTCAACAGGATTTAGTATATAGATTTTTTATTTTTTTTTTAAATGTGAGTTTGTGTATGTCTTTGTGTTTTGTGTGTGTGTGTGTTACTACAGTATGTGTGGTCAGAAGGCAAGGCAAAGTAAGAATTTTCATTGTACTGTTTAAACTGGTGTTTTTATCGTGCAAGACGATAAATTTTAATTCAATTCGATAGATTTTCATGCCATCTATATAATGTCTAAATTTTCATCAATTTATTTGCAAGTAGTTTTCAGTGCAATAATTCTAGGACGGTTATATTTTATTGTGAATTTATTTTACTTCAGATCATACTGAGCAACTGCAAATTAACAATTTACCTGAGGAGATCAATAAAGTGATTGCTGAAATTACTGACATAGGATTGATTCGATCCCTGCCTGACTGTGCCCCAGACCACCTCTTCAATCGAATTCAGGCATCGTTCCCAAGGGCCATTCACACTGATCAAAATGAAACTGACTTTGGAATCAAGTGTTCTTGGAAGCAATCCCGAAGCCCTAATGTGAAAACGCCCTTACCTTCTGTCCAATCAGAATCATGAATTATATCCACGCACACAAACACACACTTTGTGTAACTCAGCACTGGTTTAATACAGACTGTTTGTACAGGAAGAATGTATGTACACTCATAAAGAGCTTTGTACAAAACACACAGAGCTTAATAAATATTTAAGACAAATACTACAGGACATTATGATATGACTAATCTCTCTCTCACACACACACACGCACACATTTCTGAGCAGTCAGGTTTAATAAGAGTTGTGTTAATCAGGCTGGTTAAATAGGGCGACTATATGCATTATACAAATGCTGCCGCACTGATCGTAAACGGAAATGTACTTTCTGTGACACCCATATTATAATACTGATGTGTTGTTGAAAGTCAGACTGTAAACTCCAGCTAGTGTGTGTTACTGAACTCTATCGTTAGCCCTTATGCTCGGATGCTAACACAAACCCAATCAATGATAGGTATTTCTTTTTTTTTGGCTGAGTAGTGTTGTTTTCTCTCTCTCTCACTCACTCACACACACACACACACACATACATACACACACAGGTAGATTGTGGTTGTATCTGTTGGACCACGATATTTCTCACTTGATCATTACTTGACTGATTGTCATGACGCACTGTGGTTAAAGTTGGTCAAATTTTAAAATAAAGCTTTCCAAATTTAAACAGCATGGATTCCTGAAAAATATTTCCTGATTTTCTTTTTTTTTTTTCTTTTTTTTGCAAATGGCTAATTATACCAGCACAGTTTCTTATTTCACTTTCATAGCCCTTTGGTTACTGATGGCTCATATTTACCACTCCATTCGTCCTAACACATACACACGCACGCTTACACAGGCAGTCAAGGCTTCTCCTTCATATTTATGTCACAACTGTGAAATGAAGGCACTGTGCTGGGCTGTGATTTGAGTGACATCACTGCACTGGTCCCTCTGAGCTGATTGGCTATGCTGAGACTGGTCCCACCCCCTCTGAGTGTCTGATTGGCTCGGAGGGTCTACGCCTCACTGGCCGTGCTGGTTCGATTCAGATCTCTGATTCCCTGCAGGATCCGCTTCATGTGACCGACCTTCGTTACGCCCAGGTCCTGAGATGGATAAAAGGGACACAGTAAAAATACTGAACTCCACATACTGCCGACTACACACAATGACGTGACATGAACACACGCACACACACATGCACGCACACAAAGCTGATTACCTTTAAGTCTCTCCTTTCTAGGTGCTGCAATTCAGGTCCACGCACATCATGCCTGATAAAGATCTCCTTATACTCTGAGAGAGACAGCTGCTCCAACCAACAGGCCACTTCGTCCACTCCCCACATATTCACTGCACACACGCACACACGCACACACGCACACACGCACATAAATAAATAATATATACATAAGAAACATCATGCAATCACAGGTCACAAGTTTGCCAAAGTACCACATCTGTATGATACACTGTCTTTTGCATTATGGAGAGTGTATTCCTGAGGTACCTAAGGTAACCAAGGGACGTATCTATGGGAATTCCTTAGGTACTTATCTGATAATTCTGAGGTACCTATCTAAACAGTTAATCTGAAGTAAAACATAAGGGGAACTAATTATTGGATAATTCTGAGGTAACTAAGGTAATTCTGATGTAAATCTGAGGTAATTCTGTGGGAACTGGGATGTTAACTATGAAAAAGCTATTGTAGTTTCCTGGTAATAATTACATAACTTTGTTAACTCTGAGGTATATCCAAGGCAATTCTGAAGTAAGTAATGTAATTACAAGTGAACCCTGTGGCAATTTATTGGTAATTCTGAGGCAGAACATTCTGTGGTAATTTCTAGGTAATTGTGCTAATTATTAGACAAGTCCCCAGTAACTATAAGGTAAATCAGATAGTTTTATGGCAACCAAGGAAAGTCTGAGGTGCCTCATTGGTAATTGTGAGGTACGTACCTAAACACTTCATCTAAGTTAAATCTGAGGTAATAAATGAGGGAACTAATTATGGGATAATTCTAAAGGCAATTCTGAGGTAACTATTGACATTCTGACATAAATCTGAGGTACTTTAAAGGAAAATAGGAGGTAACTAATGTAATTCTGAGGTAACGGTGTACATTCCTGATAAAGTATACTAACTAATAACTAATGTGGTGTATATTAGACAGTTCTGCGGTAAGTGTGCTAATTCTGAGGTGAACCTGTAGTAATTAGATGGTAATTCTATTCCGAGGTAAATCTGAGATCAATTTGTGGTAATTTTAGGTAACTGCAATAATTAGCAGGTAAATCTGGAGTAACAATGAGGTAAATCACATAGTTTTATGGTAACTGTGAAGTAAATATAGTATTTCTAAGGAAACTTGGATGTAATTTTGACAATAATGAGGTATATGTAGAGGGTAATACATACCAGGCAGGTTGAGCGTAGTACACATCTCCCGGTTCTTGTTGTTCTTGTCCCTCTTAAATTTGGGAACAAGGCGGAATTTAGCACTTCGACTACGCTTGGAGAAATCCAAAGAATGCCCCTATACACACACACACACACACACACACACACACTTTACTATTTGCTGTAGTTAATGCTACACTAAGTGTTTGTGTTCACTGTAGCTAGCAACGCGAGTCTTTGTGAATCGTGACGATGAGTAGCAGCTGTAGTTAGCGATCTGCTTGTTTGTTTTGTTAATTACCATATAATTAAGGTAGGGTAGGATAATGATTTAGTAATTTAGTATGATAGTGAAAGTTAGTTTCTACAACTTGTGTTGTTAATGCTGTTTAGTTATTAGCATGTACAACATGTTTTACATAGTTCATATTATATACTAACTCTCATATAATTGTAATAAAACTTGAGAAAAATGTAATAATGAATCAGTATATTTATTAAATTGTGATACTTATAGAAATGCAATACAAAAACGAATCGTCACCTAAGTATTGCCATAATATTGTTTCAGTCCTGTGCTTCGTCAAGCCTAGGGGTCAGTACCGTACGTACGCTATAAGTTAAGGGGATCAGAGTTTACACATTTTTTAGTAGGTCTTAGCGAGCGTACCTCATCGTCGGTCGGCTCAATGACCGCACTGATCCAGCTGATTTCCATGAGTCTGCGCTGCTGCTGAGCGACAGCTGCTAAAGCAGCAACTAGTTGGTCCTTCTGAGGCGGGTCCAACTGCTGCAGGGCACAGAGACATCTCACACACGCGTACACACTAACAGGTTCACATGCTAACGTGTATGTTTATGCTAACTCCTTACCAAGCACATCTTTCCTGTGAGCAAGAGCTCCGTCTCACTGTGCAGGGCTTTCACGTTACTGACCATCTGTAGCACCACACTGCAGGTCAGGCCCTGAACACACACACACACTTATCACTGACTGTCATCAAGGTGCGTATGTGACATTTTGTGAAACACGTCACACACTTACTGTGTTGTTCTTGGAGTTGGCATACACAGTGTCCATGGCTTTAGAGCTGGCGTTGACTGCGTGCGCCAATTCCTGCTCCATACTGGGGTGAGACTGAGCAATTTCCCTGATGCTGAAACACACACACACGTTTTTAAACCGTGGGCCGTGCACGGTGTGACGTGTTACTGGGCGTAACAATTAAATTACAGGTTTTCCCTGTGTTTAGTGATGAAACGTGTCAGACTAGAACACTACTGAATTGCATGTTCAAACAAACCGCTGTTTATATTGTGCACGTGTGTGTAAAGAGTGTGTCATGTGTACCTGTGTATTAGCGCTCCTGCGGCCTGCCCAAACACACTGATCTGAGCCGTTTCCTCCTCGGTGATGATCTCAGGCTGCACTGCATGCTGGGATACTGGACGCGTAAAGTCACACTTTTGCTTGTCCTCCCATGATTTCAGTGTATTCTCAAATGCCTACAAACACACAAATGAAAAAACTATCAGTTACTAGATCGATCATGGCTTACCGGGAAAACACCTATGTAACGCGCGTGTGCGCGTGTGTGTGTGTGTCCAAGTCACCCTGTCTCGGGTCAGTGTCTGTGTCCGGTTCTTGTGTAGGATCCTAATGAATCCTGGAGGCTGGATCCACGCTTCTCCGTCCACCTGCACAGGAACACCTTCATCACCGAGGATGGTGATCTTCACTGTACGACACTGCTCACACACACACACACACACAAAATAAGTCTAACTTCCATTACAACATGAATGTCACAGGGATGGAGTATTAGTAATATATCATGAGTCTAAGCACACATAATTCTGTCTTAAATAGTTATATATATACACAGTACTGTGCAAAAGTCTAAGGCACCATATTATACGCTGTACCAATTTTGTTATACATGTTTATCATGGCTTTCCATATATAACATTCATGATTTCCATATATAATTTAAAAACTAATAAACAAATAATATTACAGCAGAATATATGCATGGCTATAAAGAAAAAATATATAGTACAAGACAAACCAGTTTTCACATGGAAACAAAAAAAATAATTTACGCTCCTGGGATTTGCATAAAAATAGAGTGTGACAAAGTTACCAGAAGAACTTTATTCTCCAGCAAGCTCAGTAAAACCTAACAACCGTTTTACTTATAAAACTGCACAAATCTGTGTCTAAAACTCCTGATTTTAAGCAATAAGTTTTCACTCTAAATATTGACTGTTTATTTCATTACTCTTTATTGCTTTTTATAGAAGTTTCTTTAATGCAGAAATGTTTTCAAAAACATCTTTTGCTTATGGCATATTTTTGTATGTGCCCAAGACTTTTGCACAGAACTATAAGTAAAACAGCTGTTAGGTTTTACTGAGCTTGCTGGAGAATATGAATTCTTTTGGTAACTTTGTCACACTCGCTCCTTTCTATTTTTATGCAAATCCCAATCCCAGGAGCGCATATTAGTTTTTTTGTTTCCATCTAAAAACTGGTCTGTCTTGTACTATTTTTCTTCTTTACAGCCATGCATATATTCTCCTGTTATGTTATTTATTTATAAATTTTTAAGTTATATATGAAATTACTTAATGGTTTTGTACATAATTATGCAGACATGATAAACATATAGAACAAAATTGGTACAGCATAAGACTTAAGTCTGCCTAATACTTTTGCTTTTACAGTACTGTGTATATATACTCTGTGTGTGTGTGTCATGTACCTGAGCTATTCGATGGTGTTGTAGGTTGATAACGCGAGACACAGCCATCTGCATGCTGCCAAACACGGCTACCACCTCCAGGATCTTGTCATCAAATGACGGAGCTGTGAACGTCTGTAACACACACACACAGACAGAAACACTTCATATATACATGATTCTTTATTTATACCAGTTTTTACTGGTATAAATCTGGTAAAAACCTGGAGAAAGAGAGAGAAAGAGGTAGACAGAGTGCGTGTGTGTGTGTGTGTGTCTGTGTGTGTTTGTGTGTGTGGTCATGTACAGGTTATCACCTCGTCCTCTTTGGTTCCTCCCCAGAAGTTTGTTCCTCCAGCGTAACTGGGAATGTTCAGTACAGCGATGCCCTGAAGACTGGGCAGAGGTATGGGCCGTCCATCACACTACACACACACACACACACACACACTTACATTTTAATAAACAGAGTAAGAGGTTATTCATTGCCATGCACAGACACTAACACACAAGGAATACAGTGGACCCCAACAAAGTCGCGGTTCAGTCTAGGGCTGCAACAACTAATCAATAAAATCGATAATTATCGATAATGAAATTCGTTGTCAACGAATGCAGTTATCGATTAGTTGGGCTGCTCGCGTTACTGAGGAGCGCGACCACAAGATGCACAAATACACAAGGATACACACAGATACACAGCCGCTCGCGCAATGGA
>JAOVVA010000052.1:7994367-8005915 GCA_028565275.1 Leiocassis micropogon | reverse complement strand
AGGAAAACAGCATCACCCGGGGTTCGAACCAGCGCTCCCCGGATGATATGGCGAGCGCTTTACCACTGCGCCACTCGAAGGCTTGACTCGGTTTTAAATGCAGATTATCAGGGAATTGACTTTGTGACTTAAATTTTCATTGTAAAAACTGTACTTACTTGTTATTTGACAAATATGTATTTTGAGAACCTATTTCGTTTTGTGATTTTTTTTTTTTTTAAATGTTGAGGGTAAATCACGGGCACAGCTAGTAATACAATAACATCTTGTATTATTTAGTTTTACCTCTAAGTAAAAGCGAAGTCTGTGTGTGTGTGTGTGTGTGTATACCTGTTTGTGCAGCATCAGTGTGTCTATCTCAGACAGAACCCAACCCACGCTCCCATCACCTCCACACACCAGGATCCGGAATGTATCAAACTTCTGAAACAGTCGTAGACTACACACACACACACACACACACACAAACACACACACACACACCATCTTTTAAAATTCCCACACTACATTACATAAGTTCTCCACATGTACATTATGTGTGTGTGTGTGTGTGTGTGTGTTACCCCAGGTGAGGTCCTCCGTTCATCAGGTCGAACACCTGAGCCGGGTTGAGAAGTTGTTTGAACCTGCGCAGGAATTTCACACCCTGATTGTCTCCACTCTTACTGTTCACGAATACCAGCAGGGGGCTGGAGCACGAGGGGGGGCATGACGCTTTCCAAAACCCTGTAGACGCACACACACACACACACACACACACACACACACACATACATTAAACACATACAGTACAGACTACACAATTCTGTAAAATTCTGTGTTATAGATGAAATTAGCTCACCGTCCGAGTCGATGCTGTTGAGAGCAGTAGGAGGGATTACGGACACTTTACACTGACCGAGCGGACATTTCATAGAGAGCTGATCCTTACACACTGCATGCACCTAAAACACGCCGACACACACACATAAAATATTTCATAAATCTAAAATCCCTTAAAAACTCTGCTCTGTAACCTCCCATGAGGTTATTCCCATTTCTATAATCGCACAGAAATGACCTAAATTCAAATCCAAAAACTATAATCTATCATTTTTTTTTCTCTATAACCTCCAACAGTGATGATCTGTAAAATACTTCTTAAAATTCTCTTTAATCCTGTAATCTTACACTAATCTCCCAAATTTACACATCATAATCTCTAGGCAAAGGCTTTATAATCCCACAAAAAATACCCATGTATAATTTCACCTAATCCCCTAAGATTCTGTTCAATAATTACATAAAATCTCACTCCGGTCCCACTTTCTCTTGAATTGCTTCTGTATAATCCATAAAATGTATCTAGAAACTCTAAGTGCCAATGTTTTCCTAAAAATTACACTCTGTAATCTGGCAAACATACACTATAATCCACAAAACTAATTTCCCTTCTGTCCCTCTGTAAATTGACCTTTAGTCACCCAGAAATCTCCTTCATTATGCCCTGCTCTCTACACTGCCTGACTTTCTGCCAAAATATCTTTTCAATAATTACCTTTTATTCTGTAATCTCCCAAATGTCCACTATATAATCCAATAAATTGTTCTTTGTAATCTTAAACTTCCTCTCTATAATCCACACGTTTATATTCTATAATTATATAAAACCCCTTACGTTACATTGGAAATTTGCTTGCTATAATCCTAAAGAATGACTTTATAATGTCAAAATTATAAAAGATCTACCAAAATTTTACTCTATAATCTACAAATCTCTTCTGAATATTTGAATATTTACCTAGATTTTCACTGTCAAATTCCAAATTCTGCTCTCCTAATCCCTAAAAGTACAGCTTTTTAAACTCTTAAAGACCAATGCTGTAATCCGAAAGTGATGCTCCATAATTTGTCAAATTTCGACTCAATAATTAACAATTACAATACATTCCACCCTATAATATTTCAAAATCATTCTCATAATCCCTGAAACTCAGATTTAAAGATAAGATAAAGATAAGGAGATTTTATTGTTATTGTAGTGATACAACGAAATTTATTAGGCAATGGAAATTTGTTTTATAATTACCCAAAGACCCACTCGTTATTATATAACAAAATTCTATAACCCCTAAATTACAGATTTATAATGCCCAAAATATACTCTGTAATTTTCTGAAAATACCACTCAAACAAATATTATACTCTATTCCATTCATTTCTGTTCAACACTGCACTGTATACTAATCCACATTTGCTCTCTATAATCCCTGAACTTCGCTTTTCTAAAAGCCCAAAGGCCCACCCTTGTAATCGTAAAAAGCTACCAAAGACCCACTCACTAGTCCCCAAATTACCTAAAATTTCACCCTGTAATATCATTCATTTGCTCTCTATAATCCCTGAAGTATATCTTTATAATCTCCTTACAATTCTGTACTATATTCAAAAAGCTCTGTTCTATAATTACCTAGAAATTTTAGTTTTTTCATCCCCAAAGATAGGTTAAATAATTATTAAAAATTACACTCTGTAATATATGAAATTTCCTCCCTACAGTCCCCAAAGTACAGCTTTATAATATCTCAAAGATCCAATAATGATAAATCCCCTGAAAAGTCTAAGACCCAGCAGGGGAGACGATCACCCACAATTCCACAGCACAAGAGAGAGAGAAACCATTGGCTCAGTTGTGATCACGTGACGCTTGGCGTCGAAACAAGAAGCGCATGTGTGATACATGATACTCGTTTTTCAAGTCAAAATCTTTGCTCGTCTTGCGGAACACTCGCAAACCGATTTACTCGCAATCCGAGGTTCCACTGTACTTCATTACGTTCTTAACTTGGGCTCTATAATCACCGAAAGCTCTACTCAAACTTTGTCTACTCAGAAGCTTATAATTCTACTACTTGATAACCTCAGGAGATCCTTATATATATATATATACACACGCATATGCTCTTTAATCCCTAAACCGCTCTGTGACGTCGCATACTTATTTGCTGTTCTAAACAAAACCCAGACTCGCCCTCTTACCATGGCTTTACACCAAAGGCAGCGCCAGTCCTGCAATCGGAGAACGCTGCCACAGGTTTTATCACACACACTGCACTTTGCGCTGACGGGTAAGTTTCCTTCCAACCACTGATGGGGCATCGAGATCTGAGAGACAGACAGACAAGAGTGTCGATACTTCTGATTAGAGCCGGTTCTCACCAGGCTGTGCATTCACTCTCACACTCGCACTCACCCCGTCCTCATCCTCGATGATGTCCTTTCCGATGGACGCGAGCGTCGTCCATTTGCAGTTATTCGTGGCTCTGACGGCGCAACGCTTATGGGCCTTAAACTTACACACTACAAACAAACACAGTAAGACACTGAGACACCCCAAAGGTTAACATTAAGGAGAGATCATTTAATGCACACACCTTCGCAAGAGAGGCCGTGCGACGTCACTCCGCTCAGCGCTTCCCTGCAGACGTTGCAGTACGTCGGCCGAGCGTGCGAGCACGAGAACCAGTTGTGCATCCCGGAGAAGTGGTCCATGCTGTACTGAGAAGACTACCACACACACACACACACACACACACACACACACACACTATATAAAGCTCGGATACAACTACCTATAAACTGTTGCTGGTATCCGGATCCAAGTCTTGACCTTGTCCTGAAAAGGAAACCACACACACACACACACACACGCACACACACATGAAAACACACCTCAAAGTGCTCTCTGCTCTGGACACTTCTTAGAGCTGCCATCCACTCCTCCATCTCCTTCCTGTTCTCGGCACAAAGAATCAATCTTCTACACGGAGTGATTATCTAAAAAGAGAGAGAGAGATTCGATATGTTCAACTAAAACAGCTGGATCCACACAGTCCCACTACACATCAGAATTCCAATTATGTGTGTGTGTGTGTGTGTAACAGAGTTGACGTCAGCTTCCACTTCCTGAGCCATTTACAAAGCCCCCTCTGTTCCCACAGATAAAAATAGCCCAAGCTTTCCTCTTTCTCTCACACACACACACACATACACACACACACACACACACACACTCTCTCTCTCTCTAAGCAAGCACACACTCATCCCACTCAACGTGCACTCCTTCAACCTCACGTTTTTTTTCCCCCTCTTTTATTTATTTCAACTTCTAACAGCGTTTTTTCCCCCCAGAGACTTTCGTACCACGAAGCCCGTTTCCAGTCAGAGCGGCACAAAAAAAAACACAAAAAAAAAAACTTTGCAACGCTGACTCGCTCGCGCACACGCGCGGCTGGAAGCGGATACACGCAGGCTCAAATCTCCACCCTGCTATTAAAACTAAATCAGGCCAAATGTCAAACTATAAATACACATCAAACACACACACACTTAGACACAGACACACAACAGCTTGAAATAGTTTAAAGGAGACAGAGACTGATCAAAGCTGAGTAGAAGAAGCGAAGAATCCGAATGTGTGTGTGTGCGTGTGTGTGTGTGTGTGTGCGTGTGTGTGTGTGTGTGTGAGTATGTGTTCGAGACTTACGGTGAAGCTGTTGTTAACGTTCTTGGTGCTGGATTCAGCCACGCTGGCATCGGTCAAATCCACCTCGTCGAAGATGATCGACTTTAAAACAAACACAAACACACACAAATCAATCCGTCAGATCAACCAACGCAATCCCGAGAACATCTGAGAACATGGCACGAGACGAGAAAACTCCAGTGACGTTTATTTCCTCCGTTCCAATCTTCTCCATTTTTATTTTTTTTTTCTGTTTAATGGACGAGCTTCCAGAATCTGACGTGAGACTACGCTAGTATGCCTTATCGCGCAAAAATGTGCAGTTTGTTATCATTCCGATGCTAAAAAGAGCTCACACACACACATAAAAGTTCAACTGGTAAGAACATTGCGATTCGATTGTATCTGTAGTATAAGCTGAAAATCTCGAGTTTTGTTTAGCGATGAGCGTCCATTAGAATTTTCCTTAAACATTTATAAAAATTCACATACAAATAACAAACAGGAAATTTACAGTTAATGAAAAAAAAAAATTCACGCAAAAATCCAGCTAAGATTTTTGTGCCTGCCACCACAGAGCTAGTAATATAATAATAATAATAATAATAATAATAATAATAATATTATAATATAGAGCGCCACAAGAGACCTTTTCTTCCAACAGCCATAAAATTATACAACTCTTCTCTGTAACTCATACACTATGTGGATATTCACCGACAGTAACAGTAACACAATAGTACTTACCTATATTAATAATATGATAATTGCAATATTACAGGTCAATAAAAGATGCAATACAATATTGCATATAATAATACAATATTACATACATATATTAGATTACTGTGCAATATTTACAAATGCTTTTGGGTCATATTTAGTGTGCAATAATGTTATAATGGCATATTTAGTGTATTCATTTAAGGTCTTCAAAAGTTTAGTGTACAATATGTTACGGTTCTAGGACTTTATGCAATATGGTACTTACTGTTTTACGTACTGTATTCATTTAAAGTATTCTAAAGTTTAGTGTGCAATATGGTATTTACCGTTTTAGGACTCTTTTTATTTTATTTTATTTTTGTAGTTATTTATTACTTTTCCGTTCTACTCGATTACAACTGTGAGCAACTGTAACCAAGAATAAGCAATTTCCCTCTGGGATTAATAAAGTGCTTTGAATCTTGAATTAGTAGAGATGGGACTCACCAGTCACCAGCCGATACAATATTATCATGATACCTAATAATATTGTGATTTTGCAAGTATTACGATTATATAAATATCACAAATTGTGATTTTTTTCCCCCCCGATTATGTTAAAATTAAGACCTTGAATCTTAAAAAAAAAATTCATACCTTGTAAGTTTTATAACTGAACTGAACATAAATACAGGTAGACCCCAATTTACGAACAAGTTCCGTTCCGGGGGCACGTTCGTACGTCGGATTTGTTCTCAAGTTCAACAAAGTGAGTCTTATGAGCCATTGACACGATTATACAATGTAAACCATAACAATCCGCTTGACTAAATCTCTATCCACTTTCCCCACACTGCCATCATGTGGCCAAAAACCATAACCGCACCTAAGCAAATGAATCTCGCGCACATCAAATGTAACAGTGTAGCCTCTGCGCGCCTTTAAATCGCGAGGGGAATCCTGTACGTCATTTTACCTTAGAGCTGTTTTCCACTGTATTGGACTGTGAACTCTGTCTCATTGAGGATTTTCCGAAATTAGGATTATATATTTAAGTAATGTATTAATTAATCATTAATGTGATTAATGTAGGACAGCTCTACAGGACAGACATTTTTCTATCATCGTGAACCCGAACTGATTCATTGAAACCGGTGAGGCCGACTCATTTCTCCTGCATCCCCCCAACCCCCACACACACATACAATAAACCGGACTTTAGACAATTTATACATTCACGTACACACTGAAAAGATTGTATATAATTGTAAATAATAGTATCTGGTGCACTGCAGTGTCTTTTTTTTTTGTACAATCCACATGAGTTACTTCTGCAATCTGTTCGCATCTACGACTGTTTGTACAACCATGGTCCGTTCGTATCTGTGAAAATTCGTAACTTGGATGTTCGTACAGTAAGTCGAGGACTACTTGTAGTTAAATGTAGCCCGTTCTTTATAACATTAGTTTTCTCACTTTAAAACCAAGTGCAGTATTTAACTTCTAATTAAATTCACCAAAAAGCTACATTTTTACTATAATTATTTGACAATATTATTATTTCTTAAAAAAAAAAAAAAAAAAACTTGGCAAAGAATTCGCTCCTACCACACGGCGATGTGGGAATAGTTCAGACTGTACCGCCTGTAGGATGATAAAGAAACAGAGATGTTTTATCACCTCAAATGCTTTTTCAGATGTGGAGCATTTGTGTGCACGCGACCACATGCAGCTCCGAGTGTTTCGACGGAGAATCAGTTACATCCAACGTGATCGGTCATGTCTGATCAAGCAGAAAAACAGCCAACTCCAGTCACTGACTGAACGGACACCGGTCACCTGGTCACTGTTTCGTCTCTATTATAAATGTAATAAGTCATTTCAAATTTGGTTTTGGAGTTAATGTGGCGATAAATCAATCGACACAAAAGAAGTGTGATTCATAACTGAATAATTTTTTTTTTGCCCCATCTCTAATTATTATTAGCATTACATTTTGTCTTTCTGTCCGTAACCGCCAAACGGTCTAAAACGCTCATCTTCCTGTCTGTCTCTCTCTTTTTTCTCTTCACCCTTGTGGCTACAATCTTCATCCTCTTAACATAACGTCTCGCGTCATGACTCACACAGAGTTTATCTTTAGCTCGCTGTGGTTTTCTTTCATTGCATGTAAGGACTTTCATTTTTACTTGAAGAGGTGCTTCGACTCCAGTGCAACGCTCATTCGTGTGCGACGCCCGATTAAAAACAGCTTGTACCAGAAACCAGAACGGAAGCTTGGTGTGTTTGTGTGTGTGTGTGTGTGTGTGTGTGTGCGTGGGTGGAGCACAACAGGAGATGCACTCGAAATAAACTGAGCGTGATCCTGACCATTGAGGTGTTTATTCTCACCGTGAGAAATATAGGAAGTATATTTGGAGTTTATTATGTTCTTATAAAATTCTTGTATATACATAACTTATGGTATAGAGATCAGATGAGTCAGACGTGCGATATAAAAGTTTGACGCGATTCGGAAACTCGACACCCACGAGACAGGTCTACTGTTCTTCTGAAGTAACGCTCTGTGGTTTATTGTTTTGTGCTGTACCGCTCTAAACATCTCTCTCTTCATTTATTTATTAATATTTTTAAAAAAGCTCCTTGCTTTTATTCTCCAGAAAAACATTATAAATATTTCATTCAAAGTGAAAACATGAATAAATAAATAAATAAATAGATAGATAAATAATATGCATTGATAAATTTTTCTTTTATTTAAATATTATTTTGGGTTACAAACCTTATATTCCAAAAGCATTTGTGCTTTACATTTGCATTAAAATAAATAAATAAATAAATAAATAAATAAGATTTATAATAAATAAAACTAAAATTAAGATAAATAATACATGTTTAATATACAGAGTCAGCCAGAAAATGTATACATAATTCAGGAAAAAGAAAATCTTGTATAAATATTTTATTACTACATTTATTGCTATACGTTATATATCGATATATCTGACAATATTACGATAATAATATGATACTATTATTATTTAGATTATATTAAAAAAAAACATACGTCATACTATATTTCTTTTGAAGTGTCTATAAATTTTTTTGCCTGACTTTGTTTTTCAAAAATAATAATAATAATAATAAATCACCAAAATTCAAGTAAAATTATGATCATTTTGTGTAACGTCTATTAGATATAGTTTGGGACTGAAACAATCAGCGGGTTAACGCCGTTATCACCTGTATTACTGAAATTTTAGTAATTACAAACTAAACTAAATAAAACTAAATAAAAGAGTCACAATTCAAGCACATTTTTTTCATTATTTTTTTCTCCCTTCAGTACACTAGAAATTAGGTAAAAAAAATCCAAACTCTGTATAAGAAGTTTTAACTTTTTATGTTTTGATGCAGCATTTCTGGTTTCCCAAGATGTTGTTAGCTATTAATAATGTTTTTCAGGCATGATAGTCCTTTTTTAATAATATATATTTATAAATAATACAGCATAGTTTTAGTTGCTATACTTTGGGGTGTTGATAATTTAGCTAGATTTACAAGTATTTAAAAAGAGAATTCTATTGTTTATCAAAAAGAATAATATCTCATATACACATATACATACACACACACACACACACACACACAGTACTGTGCAAAAGTCTCAGGTACCATATTATGCGCTGTAGCAAATTTGTTATATATGTTTTTCATGTCTGCATAATTATGTACAAAATCATTCAGTATTTTCATATATAATGTAAAAATTAATAAATAAATAACATTACAGGAGAATATATGCATGGCTGTAAAGAAAAAAAAAATTTCTTAGAAAACTTTCTACCTTATATAGAAAAAACAAAGGGAGTTTTTAACTTTCAGAATTGTGTTAATTGTTCTGTTATTCTGTACAGAACAAAATCTCCCGGTTTGACTCAAACACCCGTTTGTACTTTTACATTTTCCGGGTTTTAGCCTAAAGTATGATTGGTTTACATGTCTTGCATAGTAAAAATGTTTTCAGGTGACGTGACATGATATCAGAGGCATAACCGGCTTAGAATGAGTAGGGGTGCCAATACTTTTGTTACTATCCTTAAATAATTTTTTCCCCCGGTTGTTTTTACAATGTCAGTAAGATATCATCACCATCATCATGTAATGATTTATTTGTGCTGCAAACCGTTCTTCATCTGAAGCTGGTTAAAGTTCCACACAGCGAGATCTCAATGAACACGTCTGTTCGCCTGCGGTCAGGAGATAAAATCCTGCTGTTATCAGGTGCCGCGTGTGGATTAACACTCAGCTCAGACAGGAAGGAGAGGAGAGGGGGGAAAAAGCAGAAAGAAAGATGAGCCTGGCGGCGTAAAACGAGCTGCCATTAGTGCCGTACGATCCGTTTCATAAAGCATGTCACCTCCGTCGACCGTGATGAGCTACGGAAGAGAATTACTTTAAAGAGAGTGTTTAATTAAGATGGCTATCGGTTTACGGCGCAGAACGATAGCTTAGCGATGCTGCCGTGAGTGGAAGCGCGCTCGACGGGTAAAAAAACAGAAGGAGAAAGAAAGAAGAAAAGGAAAAGAGAAATAAATTTAAATAATAATAACAAACACTATTTTATCCTATTTTGCAGTTAAAAAGAAAATATTGTACTTTCGCTTGGAGGACACGATTCTGGTCCACTGGCTGGGGGGTGAATCCCACAGCTGGTCGCGTCAGAGAAAAGTTAGCAAACGTTACTAGCTTGATCGAGGCGGGAAAAGCAAGGAGGGACTGAGTTTACCTCTTGAAGTGAGCGTGAAGACATGACTTTAGACATACAATCGTGTCGACTGAAATCAGGTTACCAGACTATTATGTTGCTGGTTAGATAGCCAACATAAACCGTCCTGACTCCGCCCATTTCCTTATATGGGGCAGGCTGTAACTACCAAATGCAAGCTTGTGAGATAAATTGGCGTTGGAGCATAAGAATGCCATAGACACCTACACTTTTTAAGACGTGTGTGTGTTTGTGTTCGCGCACACACGCCCTAACCTACCTTAGCGGTCTGAGCGTAGTACAGTGTTCTCCCACGCAGCTTGAAGTAGCGTCTCTTCCAGCGCTGAAAAGAGTTCGTCTGTTTCATCAGTTTGCCCTCTTTCAGTACCGTCTGTCACACACACACACACACACAAACACACACACAAGCAAATATAATTTACCATGTAGTTTCTGGATCCTAAAATTGATCACATCTTCTTTGGGATTCCATTACGTTGCCATGACAACAGTTTTCTGCTCCCGGTTAAAATAAGAGGCGGTCCAGTACTCCTAATCCCGTTACATTCCGCTAACGAAGCTGCAATTCTTGAGACTGAACTGCATCACGGTGTACTTTTTATCCGTTTAGAGTTACGTCCGACGTCGCAGAATGTCTTGTTTAGGTATTTAGTTCTCGCTATCGCTTACTCTTTATCTACAACTGATGTTAGAATTAGAGTGGTTTTGCTCAAAGCTCTGGCAACGACGGTCTTAAAGGATGGCCGTTTGTGTGCGAGTGTGACACAGAGAAACTCGAATCGTTCTCAAAGCTGATCCACAGCAGTCGTTGTCATGGATACGCCATGTCTCGGGACATTCCGGTATCAGATATGGCAGCGATTGATGGTTAGAACACAAGAAACTGGAGCCATATTGAAAAAAAAAAAAAGTTTACTGACAGAAGTACACACAGCTGAGGAAAAACTCTGAACTCTCTCACTCTCTTAAACACACACACACACACACACACTTAGATTATGGAAATAAAACATACCATACAGACCTGATCGCTGTACAACTCCATGTCCATCACTCTCTGAGGATGCGCTCAAATAATACTGATTGCTTTCTTTTTTCTCGCGCTCTTTTGTGCACATGCACACACACACACACACACACACACACACACACTCGTCTTTGGTTTCCGCTGACATTAAAGGTCATGATAAAGCTTTTCAAAATGTGTGTCTATGAACGCACGTGTGGTTTCAGGCTCGCTCGACCACCTGTATGCACGCAATGCTCCTGTAAGTGTGTGTGCTGACATTCTGGCCTTTCTCACACACACTCACTCTGTCACACACACATACACAAAACCCTTTCATCTTAGACTTAGACTGCTAGAACATGAATTGATCAACAAAAAATGACCTTTTCTGTCACACACACACACACACACACACACACACACACACACAGAGAGAGAGAGAGCTGCTGCTTCACTCAGCATCCCCAGTTACATCTGAGTAAGTACAGTTCACTTCCACACACACACACCATTTAATTTAAACGTATACATACACAAGTAT